>JAVTVY010023461.1:0-95392 GCA_036873755.1 Hanleya hanleyi
CATTACATCATCGCTTCACGCTGGTGGCTATAAATAGGCTCGGTTTTCGAGTTCTGTATTCATTTTCATGAAAGTTGAGGCGAAGCGTGTCACACAAGCACCATGAATCCTGACTATACTACACCGGCGGTGTACACCGACAACGACCACCCTGAATATACCACCGCTATCAACGCAGTTGTCAGCAACTTTAAATTATCTGCACAGCTGGCCACACCGGAGACTACCACCACCATCGATCCACAACAGCCTGACTATAGCGCCGTTACTGATGCTGCGATGGACTCCTCTATCACCATTGAACCATTTCACTTTACATCACCAGCACCACTGACCAGTCATGAAACTATCACCAACAACAGCACCACTACCCCTGACTATAGCGCCGTTATTGCGATGAACCCCGCTATCAAGATCAACCCATTAACCATCGACATGGCCCGAACTAATCTCTACCAACATCCACCCAGGCTCGCGACCAAACCCAACGCCTTTCTGAACCAACCTTTATCACCGACGTCAAATATCAGCGATGATGCCATTATCAACGAGCCGATGAATACCGCTATGGCGGTCCACATCTGGCGGCCTTTGATCATAGGCGCGACCTTACACCTAACAACCTGGCGTAAACTGCAAACTATTGCCCAAGAAGTGTCGGCGGCCTTAGCAGCGGACATTGCAGAGCATTTATGCCAAGTGTATAAAAGCGCTTACTTGGAGAAATTAACATTGGAAATTAGTAGAATCTTCGATTGCCTGGCGTGTGCGACGCTTAATGGAAGGGATGGGCATACCTGCGTACACCCGGTACCCACGACCATCCTAGAAGGCGCCTTCCAGAATGTACAAGATCTACACGTTGAGCAGGCATTGCGGCTACGTGCGCATGAGGATATCCCCGAAAGCTGCATTGAAAACTGTATGGCTCCCAAACCTAGCCGGGACCCCCGTTTCCAGGCGGAGGTGCGTAGCTACATTAATTTAAAAATGTAACCTACATTTGTGAACTGAACTGTACTTTGCGTAAGCTACATTTATGAACTGAACTGTACTTTGCGGGTGTCTTTACCCATAATAATATGTTGTAAAGGTGTCATTTATTCATGTATATAAATTGTGTAAATAAAAATTGGTCATACCTTACTATATTACAGTTAACTATTCTTTATAATTGACCCGTCATGTTAAAAAGGGATGATGTATGGTATTTTGTATTATTGTTGAATTTACTGTTGTACAAATATTCCGTGTTATTGTTATGAAAATATTTTACAAAATTCATTTCATCGGATGGTGTTGTTCTTTTATCACCATTAATGAAAGCTCGGTTTCACTTTGCGTACAAACAGACTTGCCTCTTGGATGACAATGTTATTCTCGAGGTCGTCATTCGGGGCAATCAAGGCAAACGCGGGCGTTGTGCGCGCACTAGTCGTATTTTGACAGGTACCCCAATCAAGAGGTATCGGTCCTGCATGAATAAGTCTGCATGCAGACGTCCCATCATACTGACCGAGTGACTCTGAGGCATCGGACAAACAAGCCGGGGGTAGTTTACCCGTTTTTGGCGGAGCACGTATTCTGCGTGGGTATGGCATTGGCAATGTATTCGGCAGCATCCTCAAAGTGATGGTGATGGTGGTGGTATGCGGAGTTGGTGGTGGTAGCAGTAACGGTGTGTGGTGGTGGTGGTGGGCGCCGTGGTGGTGGTGTCTGTACACATATAGGGATTAACACGTATCCCTCATTAGTCCGTGAGTGAGTGAGTGAGTGTTCATATAAGGTCGTGTGTACACCATTAGTCTCGGTCTCTGTCCTCCCATTGCGTCATATTATAATGATACTGATGAGAGAACAACAACAACAACATGTCAATCATTTTAACGTAGCTTCAATAGTTTCTCGCATTTCTCAGATGAAAATCACCCAAATTTGCGAATTGCGGGATTGTTCTTCAGTGATAACTATGTAGGTTAGATCTAAAAGGAAGCAAATGACGTTTTCCCAAATAGGGTGGCTTCCAGGTCTAAAACTACTGCTGTTGGTTCAATGGCTGCGATGGGTGCTTGCAACCCGCGGATTGCAACTCGTTGCTATATTTCTATTTATTTATTTATTTATTTATTTATTTTCCAATGTTTAATACGGTCCCTACTAAGACCAGTTTTAGATTTCATATTAGGACCCTTGTGTCATATTATAAATTTATCATTCAGTCAGGGGGTAGTACCAACGGATTTTAAATTGGCGAAAGTAACTCTTTTGTTTAAAAACGGTGAAGCAAATATATTTGAAAACTATCGGCCAATTTCAGTTTTACCTTGGCTCAGCAAAATTATAGAGAAAATCGTTGTCAATAGAATGTCTGGATATTTGGAAGCCAATACTATAATTTGTGCTAATCAGTTTGGCTTTCGTGCTAATCACTCGACATTTTTAGCGGTTTTATCACTGCATGATCAATTAGTAGCTGCCAGAGAAGCAAAAAAATATTCAATAGTCACATTTCTTGATCTGTCAAAAGCTTTTGATACAGTTAATCACACGATACTACTTCAAAAATTAAATCATTACGGTTTAGGGGCATTGCTAATAAATGGTTTCATAGTTACTTATCATCGCGAGCCAAGTGTGCACAATATAACAATACCATCTCTACATTTCAACCCGTCTCCTGTGGTGTGCCACAAGGATCTATCTTAGGTCCAGTTCTCTTCCTTATATATACAAATGATATTGTTGCCGTAAGCAAGGTGATGGAGATACTGCTTTTTGCAGATGATACGTCCGCAATCCTATCCAATGACGATCCTAGGTTATTAGTAAATCCTATGTCAAACGAGCTCAGCAAATTATATGATTGGTTTTCGTGTAACAAACTGTCACTCAACGCAAAGAAAACTAAATTCATATTCATAAGACCATCTAAAAGTAAGTCCTCGAATTTGCCCAAATTAAGTATATCTGGTATTGAGATAGAGCAAGTTGAAATCTTCCATTTCTCGGTGTATACTTCAATGACAGGCGCAACTGGACATCTCATATCACAGAACTTTGTAAAACAATAAGTCGTAACATTGGTATCATTTATCATGTAAAAGATTGCCTCAATAAAAACACTCTCCATATACTTTATTATTCATTAATATTCCCTTACCTAGCATATTGTAATATTGTATGGGGAAATACTCATGCAAGCCATCTTGAACCCCTGCAAATCCTTCAAAAAAGGCAATACGGTTGATTACAGGCTCAGCAAAATTGGAACATACAGCGCCTCTCTTTGCACGCCTAAAAATAAAGCAATTAAAGCAAATAAAGCAATTAAATGAATATTTAATGTTACTTTTTGTTAGTAAATGTTGCAATCATTCAGAACTAATTCCAGTAAAATACAAGTCATTTTTCACAAAGCTTTCGCTGGTACATAGATACCCGACTAGACAGTCCGGGTTGAATCTTTATCGTCATACTTATCATTCTGATCTATCCCTGTACACCACCAGGTTAAAGGGTCCAAAACAATGGAACGATTTACCTTCTCATCTCAAATGTGTCAATTCTATGTCACTTTTAAATCTCGTATCAAAAACATATAGCTGAAAATCATGCCATCTTTTTAGAAGTACTATATTCGAAAAGTTCGTGGAGTTTGGAACTAAGGAACGCAATTATACCTTATTGGTGTATTTTTTTTTATATATTAAAAATTGGCCTTATATAATTTAATAATTTTCGCCGGAATTAAACTTTAAATTAAATTTGTATATCTTTACTGGGATAGAACAAGCCCCTAGGGGCTTTAATCCCGCCGTTATTGCATTATTGTTTAATTCATATGATTATTTTGGTGAATAAATGAAATGAAACGGTAATATCGGTTTATCCCGTTTTAGCGATGAAGCATCTGTTGTCAAGTCAACCTTCATTAAAGAAAGTATACGGCCAACATTACTTAAGGGTTTGTCGTGCACTGGGGACGAAGACAGTCTGAAGTCCTGCTATTTTGATCCATTGGACAATGTCGACCTATGCTACAGTTGGAAGCAATTGGTAATTCAGTGTGGTAAGTCTTTAGAAATCAAACTGTGATGTACACATTCGTTTCTCTTCTTATCCGCAACTAACTCGAAGTAAGACGCATAATATCAACATAGTTCGCCAAGAGATTAAAATTGCTGTCTTTGTGTAATGATCTACATGTGTAAATAAATTTCTACATAATCGCAGATAATGGAATCTGCAGGTTTAATATAGATTGTTTGGTATATCCTGGGAGAATCTGTGATGAATTTCCCTAATCCTTAATGTCATTTCGTATGCAGCTGTAGAACTGGAAACAGGATATGTCAGTAGTATATAAAGCTAAATTACCGCGCATTGCGGGTGAAGGTGATGACGTCATGTGCATCACGTGGAGCTAACATCACATCCGGGTCAAATGTCAAAGGTCACTTTCGGGTCAAAGGTTACTTTCGAGTCAAAAGTCTCGTCCTGGTCAAATGTCACTTGCGATCACGTCACGACCCAGCAGGAGTGATCTGCCCCAAAAGAAGACGTACGCTGCAGTTATTTCAATGTTAAACCTAATGGGGAACCCACGCATGGACATTTGCGGTATGGGTTATGGCCCTTGTTTTCTTTGTCTCGCGAGGTAGAACACGACGGAAAGGGTCTCGAGGCCATGGGCTGAATTTTCCTGAAACTTACCATGCGCATGCGCACGGAGCAAGTAGAGCTGGGGTGGACATTTTGGGGTCGAGATGGACCACTATTGGTCCGATTGGGTTGTGTGAACTATCAGTTTGAAGCACTCGTAGAGGACCATCCGACTGGATGAGTATCAAATCGAAGTTACGTACTGGCGCGCATGCGGAGACATAGAATTTTGGGAAAAGGGCACTGAAATGGACGTTTGGGGTCCGATTGGGCTGTGGGAGATATCAAAGTGAAGCTCTCGTGGAGGACCGTCCAACTGAACGTGGAGTGGAAGTAAGGCTATGGCGCGCATGCACAGACGTAATTGTGGGGAAATGACATTGGAATGGACGTTTTGGGGTCGAGGTGGACCACTATTGGTCGGATTAGGTTGTGCAGTGTAACCATGTGAAGCGTGCTTGGAGGCCAATCAAGTCATGGGTGGATGCATGTTTTCTCCGAAATAATAGATCCGGAAACACGGACTTTAGCCCTAAAATATGGAACACCCCTACCAATTAGGTCTGGATGGTTCCTAAGGGATCGTGGCCTGCTGCGAGGTGCAGGGTTAGTAGCAGAGAAAGCAGAAACCCAGTACATTTGCCCTATGGCATTGTGGAGTGTTTTACCGTAACACCTTAACGCCCTATCTGAATGCCTTAGCCCATTATTTTAACGCCTAACGCCCTGTCTTAGCGCCTTATGCTAAGGTCTTAACACCCTTGCATAGAAGATTTTACCTTCGTGGGAGATTGTATAATGCTATTATATAATAATAACGCGTCGACAATGTGTGTGTATCAATCCATGCACACTACAGAATGGTGGTCCTCGATGATGTCATCGCCCTATGTTCGGTATGACTATTTGTGTGTGCGTGGGGGTGGATATGTGTGTTGGTGAGTGGTGTGTGGTGGTTGTGATGTGTGTGGTGTGAGTGGTGTGTGGCGGTGGTGGAGGATGTTTGTCACGGTGGTGGGTGGTGGTTATTTGTGGCGGTGGTGGTGGTTTGTGGTGGTGGAGATGGCGTTGCTGAGTGCACGTCTTAATACAGTGACTACGTAACGCCCTAACGTTTTCTATACCTAGTTCCATAATGTCTTAACGCCATGATGTACACAGTTGAGAGAAAGAAAGATCAATACGTTCACAAGTTTTCATATAGTTTATTATCCCTTCCATCACATCATACCCACTTTGGAGGAGCCGCGTTGGGTATGTTTATAATTCTTGTAGACTCTTGTCCAATCAGAAACCCCATTTGCGGCTGCATCTGTCATATTCGTTCTCGCCCGTTAGATGTATTCTCCGCTGCTCTTGTCCAATAAGAAGCCGCCATTTCAGAAAGTTCAATCTTCGGCCATGTTCTGTCTGATCCGTTTGTTCTAATCCTCGTTCGACAGACCAGGATACTGTAACGTCAATATGTCGCGGAACAGCTGTTTCCTCATTTTGATCGCATTTTACAGGACCTCGGTGGGTGGTAGCCTCATATCCTATTTCAGGTGACGCTTGGTCTTCATGATGATCCTGTGCATGGGGTCGCCTTTCATTCCAAGTCGTAGTAGGGTATACTGTTCATAGATCGCCATGGCTACTTTCCTGATGCTGGGGCGCATTTGGATGTACGCCTTTTGTAAGTTATCCTTTTCGGCATCGTCGATCGCTGCAGCGTGAGTATTAATAGCTGCTGTCATCTCAAGCCTGAATATTTTTAAATCTGTTCTTAGAAGGCATATGCTTAATTCTTAATTGTTTATAATATATTGTTTAATTCTTATATTTTTACTTATTTATTAGACAACAAACTCTATCTATATTTTTAAATAGTATCAAAAGAGTTTTATCTGTGTCTACTAGTGTATATATTATGTTCTTAATTGTATATATTATGCATGCCTCGACCCTCTGGCAGAAAGGCATTAGCCTAAGAGTTTTATCGAGCATAAATAAAGCCTATTATTATTATTATTATTATTATCTCAAAAGGTAGGTTCTTCCTCACTCAGACTTTCCTGGGACGTAGCCTGACTGTCTAGGTGTCTTCAATCCCATGATATTCATCTGGTGTTGCATCATATCGTAACGTCTGGTGAACGTGCGTTCGCACTCAGAGCAAGTATAAGCCATGTTGACGGTTGAACGTCGACTTTGCACGTTGTTGGGATACACTTGATTTTATGAACAGTAACGCCCGCCAACACCAAGCTTATCGCTTCAACGCCTTGGTGAAATGGCGCAGAATCTCTGATTTTTCTAGATATTTCATGGAATTTACCTGACAATGCTCGTCGATACGCCTGAACGCCCGTCTCAGTGTCTTAATGCCCTATCTTAACGCCTTAACACCTCAGCTTAACGCCTTAACGCGCTATAGTAACGCTTAAACGCCCTATCGTAACGTACGTTTGGTACACGCATTTTATGCTGTACCTGTAGGAGCAGGGGGAGTGAATGGACTTTTTTGGGAACCTCCTCGCCGTCTCCACCCCTATTTCCGCCGTCCCCACCCCCATTTCCGGCGGGTCCTATATATATCAAGCATATAAGGCTCACGTACATAAATGATTGTGTATGTCGTGCGGGTTTCACATACAGAAATAATTGTGTACGTCACGCGGGCTTCACGTACATAAATAATTGTGTACGCCCCCACCCCCATTTCGCCTCCCACACCCAGTACAGTTGCAACCAAATCGCAAGCACATACTTGCCAACTTTCCATACTATATATATATATATATATATATATATACAGTAAATAAATGCAGCGAAACTGACTTTGTGTGCGGCAAATATAATATTGTTAAAAAAAAGTATATATATATATACAGACTAAATGTGGTAGCTGGGTCAAACGAGTCTATAGGAATGTTTGATATCCTACTGCCTCGTCTTGTATTATCTGACTCTCTATGTCAGGACGACGTTATCTGCGTGAACGCTACAGCAAACACCGTGTGCAGGTTATTTTTGATTTTTTTCTCTCGGCTAAAACACATGGACAGGGAAAGTCCGTTTATTTCAGACAGCTGATATTTACACATATACTATATATTGACCTAGCTACATAATTTGTGATAGTGTCACAACAAAAACATCAATGACGATGTGTGAATGAGCTAGCACTTCGTGCATTCATAAAAAACATATCTCGTCATACATTAACAGGAAGTAAAGCATTGCACAACAGCGTGGAAGGTATATAGTTTATTTTTTTCCTACATATTTCGGAAGGTCGGGTTAGCTCAGCGGTCTACCTCAGATTGATCCTGGCCGCACCACGTCAGTTGTCGAGAAACAGGCGTTTCTTTGTTATATACTATTGCTGTCGGTATATATCTCATTAAAGACTTACTCGGGGTCTTTATGGGCGTATATGTCAATTGCCATCGTATGAACAAATATTTCGATCACTTCTGTAATTTGCCTAGTATAAATAAATTTCGAAAATACTTGACTAACAATAAGGGGTGTTAGATGGCGACATATACGAACAAGGTACCTGCCAGAGTCCTACGGAATGACCGGTGTGTGAAAATAAGATATAGTAAGACAGCCCGGGTAATCCCCGCGGTCATTCTTAAGGGCCTGGAGCTGTTCTATAGCCTTATCATGACGTTTGCGCTCTTCGTCAACACCCGAACTTCGGAACATGGAAAAGAGGTAATTCGGCCCAATGAAGGCAAGAGCGTTGACCAGAGCTCGACCCACTAGCAAGGCAATCGAGGCCATTTTTTCTAGTAAACACAGATACTCTAGTATGTCGGCACCATGCCGTTCCAGGCTAACATTGGTATAGAGTATTCCTTGAAGATCATATTCGCCAGGAGCGGATAGCCAATGGCCAAGCCGCTCACAATGGCCGAGTGGTAAACTACATTGGCCAGCATTTTAGCTTCTCTGCTTAAGGTTGACATCTTTGAAGACATTAATGTATACGAAAAGGATCCTATAATTGCTCGGTCCCCGTAGTCTTGACCGTCGGAACGACAGCGGGCGTCAGGCGCGCTGCCGCTCGAAGATCAGTTGGCTCTCTCACAGGTGGCCATCCCGAAAGGGCACGCGACCGCAACATGTATCCCACGAGCAGAGACCTGCAATCCCTAAACCGCATAGTATATAAGGAGCCCACTGCGGTCGCGCAGTTTCGACGGTCGGTTCGGTGCTTGAGGTGGTCGTCTCGGCAGTCTGTGACACTACTCTGGGCGCAAGACGTTCCTTGGCCTCCTTGTGCTCCATATTTAGTCGTTCTTGTTTGGCCTCCTTGAGCTCCATCTTTAGTCGTGCTTGTTTAGTCTTCCGCGCGGCAGCGCCCTTTTGTCCCGCTTCCACCCTTTTAGGGTTCTTTGTTTGTCTGGCGGACTCAGGCGCTGTCTCTTCCTGACTGAGGGTCTACCGAGTCACTCTCACCGGTGGCTGATTCGCTTGTGGTTCCAGTACCTCCGTCATCATCGAAAGTAGGGAAAATACAGGGATCATCCTCTAGGTCAGCAACGAGCTTTGACTGATTTTCAGATGGAATGGGGAGCAAAGTGCTGGCTGCCATGGCATAGAGCTGAAGTGCAGCTGTTCCCAAGGTCTTAGTCATCTTAGCTCCCAAGCGCGCTTCGTAACGAGCATACAGTTTCTCAACTTCTATATCGTCCAGGCTTTCGACCTGGTCCGGTGTAATGGTCCTCCCCATGTACTGCTTTGCCTGTCCTCCGGCGGTCAATGCTACTGGTCTTTCGCGCTTACTAGCAATAGTTATCCCAGCGGCTCCTACGGAGCTAGAGTGAGACATTGCGTCTGTCCGAGCAGCACTTCGTGCGGTTCCGGCTGTCGCGCCGTCGTCGTGGCAACTAGATGTAGCTGTCTTGGCGGCACGACCGTCAGCCTTTTCTTCCAACAGCTGGTCAATAATCTCATCACAGTCAATGTTTGTTACGTGCGTGGCCAGTACAGCTGGCAAAAGGTGACACCATGCCTTACGTACCTCCTGAGTTTAATATATTCGTAAATGATGTACAGCAAGGCCCCAAGAGTAAGAATCTGGCCAAGCAGTAGCACTTGCGCGAGCACTTCCCACATTTACTGCATGACCGTACAATCAACACGCGCGCGGTCTGAACGACGAAAACAACGGTTAGCTAACAACCATATACGTAGCCGGCTGGTCAGTTTTTAACAGGAGTTTTGCGTGTTTTGTCTCTGGCAGCAGCGCCCTGTCTTTAAGTCGCTCATCTACTGTTGGAATAACATCGTTCTCGTGGATGCACTCTTTCAGAATCGCGGCCCTTTCAGTGAAACAGAGCGCACCATCGCGTCTGCTCTAGTAGATCCTTCAAGACCGTATATTCGTACAGGCCAACGTCTCTCCCTGTCCACGATAGCCGGGAAGCGTGGCGGTCTCAGCGCAATTCGGGATGAACTAGGGTTTGTAGACTGGCACCGTCAGTCATCGGCAAAGCTGCCCCCTCAGGCTGTGGTAGCTCTACAGATAGCAAGCGTAGAGCTTGAAGGGACTGCAGCGGCTGTCGAAAGCGTTGAACTCCAGGACATCGGCGGAAGAGCCAAGGAAGCCTCAGACGCTGTTCAGAAAATGGAAACGGCCTTCACGGATGCGCAAATCGATGAAGTCCTCGGCACCATGCACGACCCCCCTTTAAATCTCCGAGAGCTGCGTGGGCTTGACAAGGCCCCCAGACCATTCGGGGTGAGCTCATCAACAACCTGGCCAAGCTGTCAGCATTGGAAGACCGCATTGCTCTCGAGGAAAAAAAACTGAATGAGACCGACGTATATGAGTTCTCTCGAATACAAGCGTCTAGTCCGTCATTCATAATTCAGCCGTCGTCCATTAAAGAATATCCGCGTCCATAATCCAAATACCTATTCCATATCCATATAACAGCATTAGCACCAAATTCGAAAAAGACAATCATAGTATACATAAACATAGGCTAGTTTCCTGCAAGAGAGAAGCGGTCAACAGTTTTCAATGATGCCGACAAGACATCATGATGTTCCAAAAATATAAAATCCGTATCGCTGATCAGTATTCTTAATCCATAATAATTGTTCTAAAGTCGTTATCTAGAGAATGATGTATCTCAGTCACGCTTTGATTGTGAAGTACATGGGTTCATACGGCCCCTAGCCCTGGGTTAAGCGGAATTAGACACAAGTTACGAAACGTAACGCCATAGATCTTGTACGCTAAGTTCGTATTTTGCTATCAGCGTGCGATATGTATCGCCAAATTTGAGAAACTTTGAGTGGAGGCGCTTGGAGGAATAGCCCTGTTTTATAAGTTTCTGCAGCAATGTTTTGTGACGTTGATTGAAATCGTCACAATTAACACAGGATCTAGCAAATGCTACTAGGCGAGATATGTATACGCCATATGCAGGTCCCACTGGAATATTACTGTCCAGAAAGGGATAGTTTACGATGTCGAAATTGTAATCATCTCTTTTGTCATAAAGTCGACGAGCGAGAATGGCCGCTTCATTTTTGTAGAGATATAGATCTAAATATGCTGTGCCTGTAGGGCTATCTGTAGTTTCCTTCAAATCCAGTGAAGGTGGATATATATCCTTCACTGCGTCATTTATATAGCGATTATCCACAGCGAGAAGATCGTCTATATAGCGTTTAGTGAATGAGAAGGAACGGGCTTTGAATGGATCGGTTTTTGAAAGCGCCTGCATATAGTCATATTCATAAGAGAACAGATACAGGTCAGCCAATAGGGGTGCACAATTAGTACCCATTGGAATACATATATGCTGCTGATATATTGTGTTGCCAAATTTCACATAGATATTTTTAATGAGAAATTCAAGCAACTCTATAAACAAAGAAACATCCCATCAATGATATCTCTTGTATGTAGTCGAGCTAAAGAATGCTTTATGGCTTCCGACATTAATATATCTACGATCAGTTTTCTTGAACACAGATACTATTAATGAACTTAGACGGTCAATAAGATCCTGATGAGGGATTGTAGTATAGAGTCGAGAAATCCCATGTGGATACATGTCTGTACGGTATGTGACCTTTAGCATCAAGTTCTTCCGTAAGACATTTTGAGTTTTTTAATATCCACATACATTCAACGCCAGAGTTTTTAGAAATAGTGGCGCAATACCTTTCCCAAAGGCGCGTCGCGGAGCGTGTTCGAGAACTTAAGGATGAGCGGGCCACCCGCCTTGAGGCTGCAACTGCCAGTCGGGAGGCTCTTCGCTCACAGATTAACCGAATCCGTGAGACGATAAACCGCGTCCTCAACGAAGACACTACCCTGGCTGAGCGACTTCGCACATTGTTCAGAAAGCAGGGGATGACCATTGTTAGCATCCTCACTGCGCTGGGCTTCATCGTGTCCACTCTATTGCTGGCTTTGACCGGTGGGGGTACCCAGGCCCAACGCCGACTCTTTCCAAGCCTGCCAGTGGGAACCGCGCGACTGTAAAAGAGTGGGTCAAGAAACACCTACACGCACTCAGCCGAATCCTCGCAAAGCTTGCTGGAAAAGCCGAGTCGGCGGTGCCCGGCATAATTGAGAGCATTGTTTCCTGGCTTCTTAGCCTTATGTCGAAAACTGCTTGATGGCTTGCAGATAATATGTGGTCCTTGGCTGTTACGGCGGCGGGGCTGCTTTATGTGGTGACTCGCGACTGGCTAACGAAATAGCCAAATAGTCACCAGCCCAGCTACAATGACACCTACGATGATCGTGGTCTTTTCGTCGTCTTTCTGACTGGGGACTGCGACCGTTCGCAGGCCCTGCTCCGCACGCTGCTTGTCAGCGGCTGCTGGGACCGCGGTGGCAGCGACATGTCGCGAGGAGTGAGCCGGCGCGGTGCGCTGAGTGGGAACAGCATGAACCAGCGGCGTTGTCTTGTCACTCGCCGTGGAAACCACTCCTTTTTGTCCCGTATCTCCTTCTGTGTTTGGGGCAGCGACTGTTATGTTAACGTCCGCGTTCTCGCCGAGTTTTTGAATTTCTGTTGCAACTACGATCTCATTGTTGTAACCGGCGATAGGACCTATGCGGAGCAACATGTCACTGGGGGCCATGTACAGACCGATTTCGAACACATAGTTAACTTTGGAGCCTGCATACTGCAAGGCGTCTTGGTAGCGTTTGCTCGCTGATGAGAGGTCAACTGGAGAGGCGACCGCATCCTCGACTTGGCGAGAAACTGCTTCCGTTCGTCAAATGCTGTGCCCACTCCTAAGATTCGTGTGCCTGGGCGCCGAGAATGTCCCATACACACGTTCGAATGGAATCATTAACACGCTCGACGCCTGCATGTGTGAAGCCCTGCGATCTGTCCAGCACGAAAGTTGTCCACGCCTGGTCAGCCTCCGATCCCTACGCAATGTAGTCAATGTGAAAGCGTTTTTTTCGGTAACTAAAGGAATGCCAGCTTGGGTGGTACGGTTTTGGAAACGCATGTAGCCTGTGTGTGTGGCATAGAAGTAAATCGTTCCTATGCCCTTGTTTTCGCTCTGCTTCTGTCTTCAGTCGACGTGCGGCGACACCCCAAACTCTGCACAGATGCGCTCATATGCTCTACGGGCAAATGGATTGTTAAATGCCGCTCAGGCGTCGTCTTAGAGAGCTGTGCCTGAATCTTTTTTAGGATCCGCCTGACCTGAAAGTAGACATGGAAGGTGTAGAGGGCCCGGGTGTGGCTATTAGCCGCTAGGTGATTGCTCACAGGCAAACCACATCCGGTCGTGGCGCACCACATGGCGAAATTCAGCTGATTCTGTCAAAACTGCAAGGGACTAGAGCGCCACGCCTGAACAAGCTGGTCGCTATTCACTTTACGCAGACGGTTTTTCAGAAATACACTAGGAAACTTTGCCGCAAAGTCACCACCTACTGTGTTTAACAGTGACTGTTGCCGTGTACACCCCGCCCGCCTGGTAGGTGGCGTTTATATTGAAGCTAAAGGCGTGTCTATCCATGGTACGTCTTTGATGCCGGCTATGTATGTAACACTCAATTGACCTCACGCATGCGCTCAAGAACCAAAACGGACAATACAAAGTAGCACTGCTCGAGCTCACTTTCTACCACTATAGGAGAACGTCCCAGCCGGAACTAGCTTCTCTGTCAACGGAAAGCTTGTGGTTGTCCCTAGCGGTTATTACAATGTCTGTTCCCTTAATAAAGAGGTCTTCAAGCCACACTGGGCGGGCCTGGAGGTAAACCATGCCACAGGTCGACTGAAATTGACGACCGACAATAATATACAACTGCTTGGCCTTGCGCAGTTCATGGGGTTCTCAAATCCTGACATTACCCTGACTAATGCAGGGCGACACCTTCCCCACACTAGCACCCCATAAAGAAGTGTTCGCTCACCTGGGTGACGTGAGCACATCACACAATCTTGTGAAGGCAGTCGAGACGGCTGGAACAGCGGGCACCAGCACTGCGTGCCCTTGCGTGGCCTACCCTTCCACTCTTCTCAGAGCTATACCTGTGACCGGTGAGAGAATAAACTGTGGAAAAACAATTCCTTTCCTTAATCCACAGTATAAGCCACTAATATCTGGTCCTATCCTGCAGCTAACGTTCTCCCTGTTAGATAAATCAGATACACTTGTAAAGACCGCTTATATGAGTGTAACTCTTGATATTCATTCATGACAACGATGGTTACCTCTCTTACCCAGGAGACTATTTTGTACTGGTGATAGCTGGCATAATTGTACGCATATGTTCTATTGTATACATTTTTGTACCACATTTTCCCAGTATTTAAAAAAAGAGTTAAAAGACGGGAAAGTGAAATTAGACAATCTAGTAGATGATCAGCTGAAGTCACTGGTCCGTGAACAGACAGGTTCTTCCTTGTTCTCTCAATAATATTTCATTTGGTTAATATCTCCTTTTTAAAATATCTAGCACAATTATGTAGTCCAAAGTCTGTTTCAGTTATAACTGTAAGCTTCGATGCCCAGTGTATTCGAGCAAATATCCGCCCCCCCCCTCACAACATCCTCCCGTGAACAGACAGGTTCTTCCTTGTTCTCTCAATAATGTTTCATTTGGTTAATATCTCCTTTTTAAAATATCTAGCACAATTATGTAGTCCAAAGTCTGTTTCAGTTATAACTGTAAGCTTCGATGCCCAGTGTATTCGAGCAAATATCCGCCACCCCCCCCTCCCCCACCCCCACTGTTTTGACATGAACACTAGAGGAATAAAAAATACTCTTATCGCCAGGCATTTTGTGGGTCTGCTTTTTGGAAGTGTTGAAACGCCAAGTTATGGTGGGGAAAATTACCTCAAACAAGTGCTCATAATGCGCTAGATTGCGGGAACGTAAGCTTAAAATTTCAGAACTTTCCGTGTGGTAATGCCCCCGGGATAGTAAAATTTTCACAGCAGTGTCCCTCCACTCTTGAAGACCTTCCTACGCCCCTGTATCTTCCAGGATTCAATTGAAGTTATCTCTCCCTTCCAGAAGGGTCACCGTCCGACAACTTCGCCTTACGTCTCCTAGACGGTCGAGACGAATTCTCGGGGAGAGTGGAAATTAAAATTCATGGCGCATGGGGAACAGTATGTCTAACGTCGTCCTGGCGATCACCCGACATTCACGAGGCAAAAGTTGTCTGTTCACAGCTGGGATTTCCATCGTAAGTATATCACACGTCCCGCATTCAGTGTTATTAACCCCATCCTCCGGAGGAGGAGGGGGTTATTGGAATCGTCCTTGGCCATGGGGGCGGCCATTGAGCTGTAGAAAACTTTGTACATCAAGAGCGGGAAAACTAGGAAGACTTAGGCACTGAATCTTGCCTAGTTGGTCACAATTGTAATGCTGTGAGTCTGTATAGTTTTTGGGCGTTGGCAGATGAGAATTAATACATTTTTTTGCGAAGAAATGCTCGAAATTGGAAGGGTAATTTTTACACGGAACATGGATGTTGTTGTTCTTGTACGTTAAGAGATTGACGAACTCACCCGGATGTTCCTGTTGTATAGATATACCCCGGGTATTTGCGAAGCGATTAGTCTCTGTACAGAGGTGACGATGGTAATCAAAGTGTTAGCTATACTCGGATCTCTTGAGCAGGAGAGTGCCTGGTTTTGCGACAACCGTAAAGTGTGATGTTCTTCCAGCATGGCGAAACGGTCGGCTCGAATAAACAGGCGAATAAAGCACACTTCCAGATCAGGGAATGGAAAACTTATCGACGTTTACGCTTTAGTTAACCTGATAACTATTATTAGGGCAATTTTAAACATATTCTCCGTCAACTTCGGAAGAATAATACGGAGTTGTTGGCTTGAAATGGCACAAGCCGAAGTGCGTCCGCGGACACGGGCAAGTGAACTGATATTTTTCCTTGAACGAAGTCGCCAACTGACAGTCAAAATCTATATCATTTCTCTGCTAGAAAATCTCAGTTTGCCGATTTTGTTTTATTATGAATACATTGAAATAATGCGTTGAAATAAACCCCAAAGATTCAAGCAAACTTATTTATCAAATTGTGAAGTCAAATGTTTCGTTTTTTGACAAATCGCGTGTTCAAAGGTCTCTTCTCGTTTCTTGTCTCAAACAGCTCTAATCAGAGGGATAAAACGTTGTGCTAAAAAAATCAAAAAAAAAATCAATAAAATAAGTTTTTTTAAAAAAATTTTTTTCCCATTGATAATCAATGTTCAGTTATGTTGATTCCTCAATCAGTAAGTCTGATATTTGATTCAAAAGCCTACCTATTTTGCCAGAATTCGTGGAATTTGAATATTTTCACTAATTTGGGCACGTTTCCCTGCCTAATGAAATTTTACTGTGCCGAATAGAGGGATAATCATGACTAAACTTGAGCAACATTGCACATGTGACAGGGGCACTGGACATCACAATAAAATTTATTTCCCAAACAAAACAAATTTTTGGCCCTACCTACTCAATTTTTCCTAGCCTGTTTCCGGAAACAGACATATTTTGATTTTTGTTACAGTTATCACTTGGTGATCAAGAAATTTATCGAAAATATTCAGAGAAATGCTGGTTAAATGCCATGCGGTTGGGCAGAAAATATAGCTTGGTTGTCAGTTTTTCTGTACTGTCTTGACAATCGCTCTGACACCCCCTATCTTCCTTCATTTCATCCTTGATCCATTCGCAACATTTTTGCCAGCAAAGTACTGGAACCATGAATATTTCAAATTCGCGCTTTCGCCCATAAACAAATTATACCTCAGAAAATGACCAGCCCACCTTGCCAGCTTAAAAAAGTCGTCGAAATACGAACAGCTACGGTAATCAGTTCAGTTTAAATTGCATGTTTTGGGGTCGAGGTGGTCCGATTGAGCCGTATGAGGTATCAGTGTGAAGCATTCGTGGGCATGTATGTACCCTTCGATAAATTTTCTAGGAAAACCCGTTCTATTTATAGGTCATTTGGGAGTAGTGGAGAAAGGGGAGTTTCGGAGGTGCAATGGAGTGCGTTTGGAGGAGATTTTTCCATACGGCTACCTTGGGCCGCTATTGTAACGTGTGGGGAAGACTAAGGCGACGTCATCGGAAATAGAGAAAGTAGAGAAGTTCAGTTGCCACCCTTGGTAGTACAGAAAGCAGAAATCCTGTATATTTGCCCTGTGACCTTTGTGGACAGTTTTTCAGTAACGAATTGTTAATAGGTGTAGTTCAGCGATTCCATTCCCCATGTTAAATGAATGGAATTAAAGACGACTTGACGGACGGAATAGGTCTAACAAAGATGATTTTTTTATTCACTTACATAGCCAATGGAAAATTTATTTACAACTCACTAGAAAGATAAATGTTTTATTGGAAAGTCTATGTAATAATATTTATTAATAAATGATGAAAAATTACGTCAATACACTTTTGAAATGAGCGAAATTCAGCTATTTTGGTGGAGACATGGTCGACTCAGCGCACGCGAATTAAGTACCACTTAAATTCTTACTGGATTTTCTCAGTATGGGATGATGAGTCTATTCACTCTAGTTGTTGAATTATATCAGTCATGTCAAATGTTACCTTATGCAACTTAGTGAACCATGATGCAATGTCAGTTACAAATACAGGAAATAGAGTAGGCCTCAATGGCGTAAATAAGACATCAAAGGACTTGAAAACGCCATCTAAATACAACTACTCGTCATGTCACTCTGGAATTTGATCCTCTCACGTTAGGCCTACACTACACAATTAAGTCATTTTTGTTAGGGTAAGTCTCGCTTATTTACCCATTGCATTTGGATACCGTAATTCTACGAGGTGTTGTTCAATGGGACACTCGCAAAATAACAATCATCCAATCAGATTTTGTGATCGTGACTTCCTGTTGGCCAGTTTTGGCTCAGTTAAGGAGATTCCCGACAAATACAATTTTACGTCGACAGATCACCTGTTTTGCTACCAATATAGCGATATTTAAGAAAATTTAATCGAAAGGGAAAGTGTAAGCGTTTAAGAGAACAGTTGTGAAAGGGTTTTTGAATTGGATAATGTTTTCCAAATTGTGAGGCAATACGACCTCAACGAAGTAACGCTGGCAAAATAACTACGAAAACAGGTACCTTAATTTAACTTGGTCTCATAACCGCATAGTTTTCCATGTTGGCATCCTACCTTTTTTTTTTTTTTTTTGCTTTTCCGATTCAGCAGTGTTCCAGAAAAATATTGAGACATTTTGGAGAAAATGAAATCCTATCTTCTTAGAAAATATGAGCTTTTTCTATAAAAATGGAACCATCCTGAATCCTGAAATCTCAAATATTAGAGTAAGGTTAAACCCGTATAGTAGGTCATCTAAGTTGTTGGATCATGAAAAATACGCCTGATGACCCCTGAATTTTCTCCTCAGTTTGAATGTTGAAGGTTTGCGCTACCTCTGCCCGAAATACAAGAAATTGACATTTAATTTTGAAATTGTCTGGAACCTCCTTGAACTGTAATCGTATTATTTTGTGACTGAACTGAAAGAAATATGCTTTGCTTTGTTTGAAATTTTAGTTTAAGGGCCTCTTCCCATACGGAGTAGGCGGCCCATCATTACAATGCTTTATTTATGTTGCATAGCACCTTCCTTAGTTAAGTTGATATCTTCACAAGCGCGATATTTTAAAATAAATGTCAAGAGAAGTGCTAATATGCAAACGTATTTCCGTAGATATTTGAACTAAAAATAATTGATCAAAATCTGCATAAGCGGCTGTATGTTTTATCTCGAATATTAGATTCATTGGTTGGTTAATACAGACGTGCTCTCTTATACAAGTTTTTATTTATCCTAATATGTCAGATTTATTGATCGGAGATATTTATATATTAATCAGAAAACATTGCCATACAAATAAAAAAACTTTTTATGTCATTTTGTCTCTATTCCATTTTCCTAACTATTAACATCTGATCAGAAAGTTGGGGACGATTTGACTCAAGTTGGAGACGATATCGTTTGGGGACGAAATGACCTGTATTCCCTTGTACTTACCTTCCTGGCAAAGAACTCGTACGAGTTTTCCGGATGAACACGGCACGTTTTTCCACGTGACGTTAGGGCAAACTGCCAGGGACGGCTCATACCCAAAACATTCCAATGTATTCAACACCACCGGGGGTGAGTATTTTGTTGATAATTCTTTCAATGGCCTGGCGTCAGTCCTTCAAAGTAACAAATCATGAAATGCGTACGTTCTGAAGAAAGGTCCGACGAATTATTTAAGGACATGTAACACACCTGGGGATGAAAAAAGTCTTCAGTACGATATCGATTCTTTCTTTGATTGAGATTATTTTAATGACTGCATGAGTAGAGACCCCAATCTAGCCCTAGAACTCACTAGCTGCGAAAGTGACCTCTGACCTAGTGGATTTCTGGGAGCGGAAACCGAATCACGTTCGCGCATGCGCACAATTAATTTTCGGTGGAACTTCTCTCAAACATGGCTGCACCCTATGCACCCTATACACCAACTATTATTATTCAACTAAACATGTAGATACTTTTTTGTATAAATTGAATGTACTATGTTCTTGCGATTAAAATAACTTCATTTCGCGATAAAATGCGATCGAATCGCTCGATTATCAAAGGTACTACTTCGTAGCCGGCTCACTACGTGATCGCCATACGCTCCCCACGGGTGGCTTTTTGTGCGTTCTGTGTGAGAGACCAAGTTCCGCCGATACGGAAATAGCCGAATGTGAAATTGTAGAGACCTTCCAAACTGACAATCCACACTTATCTCACACAAAAACTGTAACAGTCTTCACTATGAGTAATATGCCATGAGTTGTTTATCGTTCTAATTCCAATTTCATTTCTCTAGTATTATAAGGTAAACCGTTCATTTCTGGAAAAGTATCGTCATGGGGATTCAACATTTGGCATGGTTATTCTGGATTAAGTAAATAAAAAAAAACTGTCCATCAGTTTTCTGGGGGGTTTTCTGGTTGCTGAGATATTATTGTACAAAATGCGACCATGGCATTTTATCCAATTTTGTTCAATTGAAAACACACAATTGAGAACATCATACCTATCAGTCTAATAATCAATATTGCATATTTGAATTCCAGAGAAATAAGCTTCCCAATAAAATATACATTTAGGTTGATGATTTTCATGGGTCAAATGACAATTGTCAGTAGGTGTGTGAAAATCCGCTCAGGTTGGTCACAAGCCCTTAATATATATTCGTCTGAAAATGTATGTATACATGTAAGGGAAATAGTATATAGAACACGGGAGAGCGCAAGTTGACCTTTGACCTCAAAAATTTGCATATCACGTGACAGAGGTCAAAGGTCATTGAGTGCACTTGAGTTGACCTGTATCCTTTCATCTTGTCTTTGACCTTGGATCATGTTTAGACATGTTAGGGTTGGGTTTTTTCCATCACGTGCGGTATGACGTCACTTCCGGTCTGGGTGAATGGGGCGTGGCCTGTGAACATGATAGGACATGTACTGACCTGTCTGTGGGGTTTTTCCCTACAATGTCGTTCACCTTCGTGTTTTTACGGTGAGGTGCGTAGGGTACGTCCGTGTCTTTTCGGTGAGAGGGAACATGATAGGCCATGTACTGTCTATGGGGTTTTCCCCGCCAGAATTTCGCTGTCGTCTGCTTGGGGTTGTCACGTGCCGAACACCTGGCTCCCCGAATTGCAACATTGTTGCACATTCGCAAGGATTGACCTATATCCGGGTCCTTTAGCAATACCATTGATGGGATGCTTGTACTGACTTGTATTTGGGGAATCACGGGGAGATATTGAATGATAGGAATGCGACCTGTTCATCTGTGGTTTACATCCGGGGACTTGTATCCGGGTCCTTTAGCTGTGTGTTCCGGGTACATCCGAGTACCGAAGATGTCACGGAGGTCACCGAAGAGACACGGAGGTGACCGAAGATGTCACGGAGGTTACCGAAGAGCCACGGAGGTGCCATTCCGATTTGAGGGATGTTCACGTCATCTGTGACGTCATCGGTGACGTCATCAGTACGAGTAGTAGCGAAAGCGGGCATTTTGAGGGTGTGAAGGAAGGTATTTGGGGTAGAAATGGATCATCCTTGATCCGAATGGGTCCTCGGAGGTGTCATTTTGTAGCTCTCGGGGTGTAGACCCCGATTTGTGGGATGTTCACGTCATCTGTGACGTCATGGGTGATGTCATCAGTACGAGTAGTAGCGAAATTGGACATTTTGGGGCAGTGAAGGAAGATATTTGGTGTAGAGATGGACCATCCTTGGTCCGAATGCGTCGTGTGAGGTCTCATCTTGTAGCAACGCCCGCCAACGCCAAGCTTAACGCTTCAACGCCCTGGTGAAATAGCTCAGAAGTTCTGATTTTCTAGATATTCCATGGAATTGTCACTAATTCTTCGAAATGCAGTGACGCCCGTCAACGCTCGTAGTTACGCCTTAACGCTCTAACATAACGCCTTGACGCCATGATATAGACCGGAGAGAGAACAACAACAACAAGGATGACACATGAGAGAACAACAACAAGAAGGTTTTTTTTCATATAGTTTATTTTCTCCAATGTTACATCATACCCACGCTGGGGAGCCGCGTTGGGTATGTTTATAACTCAAGAAAACTCTTGTCCAATCACCCGCCATTTGGCGCTGCATCTGTTATATTCCTTCTTGTCCGTTAGATGTATTTTCGGTTGCTCTTGTCTGTCGCCATTTCAGAAAGTTCCATCTTTGCTCGGTGTGACCTAAGCGTCGTCGGGCAGGCCTGGATATTCTTCGGGTAACATGTCCTGAAACAGTTGTTTGCGCATTCTGATCGCATTTTCCAGGGCTTCGGTGGGTGGTAGTCCCATAGCCTCTTCCAAGTGACGCTTGGTCTTCATGATGGACCTGTGCGTGCGGTCGCCTTTCATTTCAAGCGGTAGTAAGGTATACTGTTCATAGATCGCCATGGCTGTTTTCCTGATGCGGGGGCGCATTTGGGTGTACGCCTGTTGTAAATTATCCTCTCCGGCGTCCTCGATCGCTGCAGCGGAAGTGACCTCACAGAGGTCATATGCAAATGTCACTTCCGAGGTCTGAGCTCCACACGCTTTGAACTCCAAGAGCTCCGATCTAAGAGCTCTGCCACACGGGAGCTCCCACCACCACCACCGGGCGTTTACGCCCGTCAACGCCCGGTGGTGGTCCATATGGAAATTGAAAGAACAGCGTGGATGTTGAAAACCTCGGGCATGAACTGGAAAGCGGCGTATGTCAGAGCAATAGCACAAAAGAAACATTTGTTCGAACACATCATTAAACGACGTTAAAGCGTTCAGAAAGTGTGTTGAGACGGGCGTTAAGGCGTAACGACGGGCGTTGACGGGCGTCACTGCATTTCGATGAATTGGTGTCAATTCCATGAAAATCAGAGCTTCTGAGCTAATTCACCAGGGCGTTGAAGCGTTAAGCTAAGCGTTGATGGGCGTTACTGTCTATAAAAGCAAGCGTATTTCCAAAAACACGCACAGTCGACGATCAACCGTCAACATGGCTTATATTTGCTCTGAGTGCGAACGCACGTTCACCAGACATTACGATATGAAGCGACACCAGAAAAATATACATGGGATTGAAGACTCCGAGGAGTCCGTTGAGGCGGATGCTGATACAGAGACTGCTGAGAGTGTATCGACTGATACCGAAACAGAGATTGCTGAGAGTCTATCTAGTGATACGGAGAGCTTGACCTCAGATAGTCAGCCTACGTCCGTGGAAAGTGATGCAGAACCCACCTTCTGGGATCGTATTGTGACAGCAGCTATCAATACTTACGCTGCAGCGATCGAGGACGCCGGAGAGGATAATTTACAACAGGCGTACACCCAAATGCGCCCCCGCATCAGGAAAACAGCTATGGCGATCTATGAACAGTATACCTTACTACCCCTTGAAATGAAAGGCGACCGCACGCACAGGTCCATCATGAAGACCAAGCGTCACTTGGAAGAGGCTATGGGACTACCACCCACCGAGGCCCTGGAAAATGCGATCAGAATGCGCAAACAACTGTTTCAGGACATGCTACCCGAAGAATATCCAGGCCTGCCCGATGACGCTTAGGTCACACCGAGCAAAGATGGAACTTTCTGAAATGGCGACAGACAAGAGCAACCGAAAATACATCTAACGGACAAGAAGGAATATAACAGATGCAGCGCCAAATGGCGGCCTCTGATTGGACAAGAGTTTTCTTGAGTTGTAAACATACCCAACGCGGCTCAGCCAGCGTGGGTATGATGTAACACTGGAGAAAATAAACTATATGAAAAAAAAAATCTTGTTGTTGTTCTCTCATGTGTCATCCTTGTTGTTGTTGTTCTCTCTCCGGTCTATATCATGGCGTCAAGGCGTTATGTTAGAGCGTTAAGGCGTAACTACGAGCGTTGACGGGCGTCACTGCATTTCGAAGAATTAGTGACAATTCCATGGAATATCTAGAAAATCAGAACTTCTGAGCTATTTCACCAGGGCGTTGAAGCGTTAAGCTTGGCGTTGGCGGGGGTTGCTACAAGATGACACCTCACACGACGCATTCGAACCAAGGATGGTCCCGCTCTACCCCAAATACCTTCCTTCACTGCCCCAAAATGTCCACTTTCGCTACTACTCGTACTGATGACGTCACCCATGACGTCACAGATGACGTGAACATCCCACAAATTGGGGTCTACACCCCCAGAGCTACAAAATGACACCTCCCACGACCCATTCGGACCAATGATGATCCATTTCTACCCCAAATACCTTCCTTCACACCCTCAAAATGCCCGCTTTCGCTACTACTCGTACTGATGACGTCACAGATGACGTGAACATCCCTCAAATCGGAATGTACACCCCGAGAGCTACAACATGACACCTCCCACGACACAATCGGACCAAGGATGGTCCCTCTCTACCCAAAATATCTTCCTCCACTTCCCTAAAATGCCCACTTTCGCTACTACTCGTACTGATGACGTCACCGATGACGTCACAGATGAAGCCAACATCCCTAAAATGGAGATGTACACCCCGAGAGCTACTAAATGACACCTCCCAAGACGCATTCGGACCAAGGATGGGCCATCTCGACACCAAATACCTTCCTGCACTGCCCCAAAATGGTCACTTTACTTACTACAACCAACTGCGCATGCGCAGATTGACGCGACTTGCATTTA
The DNA here is from genome assembly GCA_036873755.1 of Hanleya hanleyi. Lineage (NCBI taxonomy): Eukaryota > Metazoa > Mollusca > Polyplacophora > Lepidopleurida > Hanleyidae > Hanleya > Hanleya hanleyi. Next base: position 24,401 of record JAVTVY010023461.1, read on the forward strand.
AAACACGCCATTCTGACTCTACCCCACACAAGCTTCACTTTGACACCTTCCACGACCCATTCGGACCCATAGCGGTCCATCTCTACCCCAAACACCCACCCACATACCCCCCAAAATGCCTGCTTTCTATACTACGGCCAGACTGCGCATGCGCAGAATATTTAAAACGGACGAACTATTAGTCCAGTCGGATGCTCCTCCACGAGAGCTTCAAAATAAGACCTCACACGACACCATAGGATCATTAGGGGCTCACCTAGACCCCAAAACGTCCAACCAGTATGGGCCTATACCCCCATAGCCAGTATGGGGCTATATGAGCCTACCCAGGCATCGGTGAACTTTTCCAAATATTTCACCGTTTCGCTTCGAAACCCTTCCCATCGTGTTCTAAATGACGAGACGTGAAAAACAAATCCAAACAACCCATATCACAATGAACGTGTGTGAATTTCCCAGGTTGAACCTATACCCCCATATAGCTAGTATGGGACTATATGGGCTATATGGTACTTTTCCAAAAATTTCACCGTTGCGCTCCGAGACCCTTCCCATCGTGTTCTAAATGACGAGACGTGAAAAACAAATCCAAGCAACCCATATCACAATGAACGTGTGAATTTCCCAGGTTGGACCTATACCCCCCATAGCCATATACAGACCTCGGTGACTTTCCCCAAAAATTTCACCGCTTTCGCTCCGGGACCTCCTCCCATTGTGTTTTTCTCGGCGAGACGAGAAAACGAGACCCCACAACCCATAGTAACACCCACAAAAAAATTGACCACCCCTCCCCCCATATAGCCAGTATGAGCCTATATACAGACCTCGGTGACTTTTCCCAAAAATTTCACCGATTCGCTCCGGGACCCCTCCCATTGTGTTTTTCTCGGCGAGACGAGAAAACGAGACCCCACAACCCATAGTAACACCCCCAAAAAATTGACCACCCCTCCCCCCATATAGCCAGTATGAGCCTATATACAGACCTCGGTGACTTTTCCCCAAAATTTCACCGCTTCGCTCCGGGACCCCTCCCATTGTGTTTTTCTCGGTGAGACGAGAAAAACGAGACCCCACAACCCATAGTAACACCCACACAAAAAATTGACCACCCCTCTCCCCCCCATATAGCCAGTATGGGGATATATCCATACAGGCATTTCCCCGTATATTGTACGAGTCCGTGTTCCGCTTTTTATTTATTTATTTATTTATTTATTATTTATCAAGAAATTTCCACAGTGGGGCCACTGAGGGAGCAAGGAGGGCGGGGGGGATTGGCTTTAACCTAGGCGGGACCCATACAGGGTCCAGTTTTCGACACTAGGTGACCACATCCCGATAAAATGGCCAGTTTTCGACACCGGATGTGCCGCCATCTTGAACATACGTGCCGCCATCTTGGATATGCCCCATAATGCACCGGGTCAAAATACTCGCTTCTGATTGGTTGAGGGCAGCGCGCCACACAACCGGAAGTGAGCGCGCCACAAATAAGAGGCAATTTCCACTTTTCCTACTACTCACGTCTACATTCTTTGGAAGAGGAAGAGGTCGCTATCACGATGTGGCATATGCCTTTACCTACATGACATTCCAACCTTACGTGGAAGTAGAGGGTGATGCTCAACATTTCCAGTTGCGGGAACGCTTCACTGTCATCCCGTATGATAAGACCAGTGACTTGCAACATGTGGATGAAGCCAGAGAGGGGCTGTTTCACGAGAAGGGGAAGACAGTGTTTCCCATATCAGGATGCACTATTGCAGCACTCAAACGAGTTGCATATTAGGCTGGAATATGGTGCATCAGTGAGCATCTTTCGCTTTTCTAATGGTATATTTGTATTTCTCTATCCTGGAATGTGTGTTAAGACACCAGGCTTAGGATGCCACGTGGCTTAGAAGCTGAGATATTGGTAAATATAAGTTTTTACATGGCGGCCATCTTGAAAATCCAATATGGTCGTCATATTTCATTTCATGATTTGGAGGGGCATTTGCTGCTTTTCCAATGGTATAATTGTATTCCTAGGCCCTGAAAATGTGTGTTTAGACAATTGTGATCCTAAGTGGGTTAAAAGCGGAGATATTGGTACATTGTAGTTATAAGTATTTACATGGCGGCCAACTTGAAAATCCAAGATGCGCCAAAATATATTTCGTGGCTGTGGTACCTATCAAAAATGGAAAGCTGGCATTAAACAGTTCCAGTTCCGAACACGTGCGGATCCATCTGTACTCATCCACTATTTATTCAAATTAAGTAAAAGACACTTTAGAAATATTCGTAGTGTTTTTAGTCTTTTGAGCCGGGGAAAATGAAAACACTGAAAATCATAAAATGTCGAAATAATTCGTGAGAATATAAGTGCATCTATCACGTCCTTTGTGTCGTTATTTCATAAAAGTTCAAAAGTTCAAGGCGTAAGTGTCAAGTTTCTTGAGTAACGGGAAAATGATATTTAACAATCACGCAGTTGCGTGTTACAAATAAATAAGTAAACCGCTGAAACCCAAAAAAAATATTAGCGATTCTTTCATACAATCTGTCGAATCCGGGCAGTGTATTTTAAAGGTTAGAAATTCTCTCTGAAAACCGTACATAATTTGAGGTAGGTTTTCAGGCACAAAAACTGGTATACTTAAATTCTCACATGACGACGACTAAATGCGGATAGCTGGAAAAATGCATCACATCCCATTTAACATTTTCTTTCCTTTGTTAACCGGGACATTTGTGATTTTAGAATTATGAAAGAAAGAAAAATCTTTCACACGTAATTTTTTCAGTCTTGGCACGCCAACCCCACGCCTCGTGTGGACTAAAACCTCGTTAAAAGTTCTTTTGGGCAGGAATTTTGGATTTTTTTTTTAGCTCAGCATATTTATTATACCATTACCTAATGATATAGATTTTGGTGGAACACTTTTTGTTACAGCACGTATCACTGTATTCAAGTTACACAAAACTGGCCCTGATCTACCTGACCGATACCAAGGGCTATAGTGATGGGCATGGTGAGTGTCACTCGCTGCGTGTATGACACAGTGCAGTAGGAGACCAGCGCATTGGTCTCCCCTAAGTGTACATTTCCATAGCCCCGCTGAATTATTCCCCTTTATTTTGATTTTTCAATTCACATTTTTACAAAAGAAAATAACCGAGAAATAACTTAGATTATCAAAACGTAATTCCCATCAACCTGTATGAACATCACCATTATCAACATGTCATACTGTTGTTATTTCGAGGAGATACATCCAGCATTTATCGAAGTTCTGGTATACAAGAAATCATTAAAGTTAAACTTAGTGCTATAATAGATCCTAATAAATCTTATTAAAATATGCAATTCAAATATCTTTCCACATTGGTGCTTTTGTGATACAATTGATCAAAATCAATTTTTAAAAAAATAATATTCAATCCTAAATTGTTACTTTTCGAGAGATACAACTTACTAACCATGAAGAACATTGTTACTTTTCAAATGATCCAATATATCAACCATCAACATTGTTGCTTTTCAAGAGATATAGTTTATTAACTATTTTCAACATTGCAGCTTTTCAATAGGTACAATTATCAACATTGTTGGATAACCTATATAGGCAGTGTTACTTTTCAAGATTTACAATTTAAGAAATCATCAACAGTTTTGCATTACTGGTGATAAAATTTATTACCCATTATCGACAGTGTTGTCTTCAAAGAGATAGAATTTAATAACCATTAACAACATTGTTGATTTTCAAAAGATACAATTCATTAACTTTTATCAACATTGTTGATCCCCAGGTACAATCTATCAATCTTCACAAACATTGTTGCTTTCCAGCAGATAAAATTCATCAACTTTTATCAACATTTTTGCTTTCTCAGAATACATAATTTATGACCTATCAACATTGTTGTTCTTTTTTTGATGGGATAAATATATTAATCTTGATCATTATTGTTATTCAAAATCAATTTGTCTTGTATATATGTTTCAATCTCACTGTATAATGCTTGAGCAAAGTTTTAAAGCAGTACTTTTCTAAAGTGATCCTAGATAAAATGTATGTCAGAGCCTTAAATTCATATATAATATGGTAAGGTATCAACCAACAATTTCCCTGTTAACAGAATTCTCTTCTTTTGTGCTGATCAATTCCAACTTAGCAAGGTTCATTACATCTACCAGACTTGTCTGCCTTTATTGTGTATATACACAAGAATTGTCCCCACTTTTTTGTGACTTTGCAATCAAGCAGAATTGTCCCCCCTTTATTGTGATTTTTCAATCAAACAGAATTGTACACCTTCATGGTGTGGTAATTTCACATACACACATTCTCGCCCCCTTCCATGGAGAACAAAAAAATTAAGATGTCTTAATGATGCATCACAGTGATGTACATGTACTAATATTGCTTCTCTTAAACAAAAGCAGCCAGTGCTGATATAATGACTTTAATTATCAGATTATTTCAACAAGTCCCAGAACACATTATGTATCACATCAAGGGAATAGCCTATTTAAAACTGGGTATAAGGTACCATATATTACTCGAGAGCTTCATTCAGGAGGCAATGGCAATTTTATTGAGGATTTCTTCAGACTTGTTTTGAATTTTTAATTTTGTGTATCCATCAAATATCCATTATAACAAATAGTCAGTTTTTAGGTTGTCTGGTTCAGTTAACTTTTGGCACCTGTTTTGGCAGTGGTTGACCATTCAGGCCAGCCAGGATATTGTTAGCGGTCAGTTCAGACATGCTGTTCCTTGTATCATCAGTAGCGCTGGCGATGTGTGGAAGAACGACACAGTTGTCTAACTTGAGTAGAGGGTTGTCAGTGGGTAGAGGTTCAGGATTTGTGACGTCTAAGCCTGCGGCTCCAATTTCGCCTGTTTTCAGTGCGGTATATAGATCGTCATGTTGGACTACACCACCCCGACTCGTGTTGATGAATATTCCGGTCTTTTTCATTTTTTGAAATGCATCTAAATTAAACATCTCCTTCGTCTCTGGCGTCAGTGCGCAACACGCTAACACAAAATCAGAGTTTTTCAGCATATCATCAAAAGAGACATGTTCGGCGCCAAGTACCTCGGCATGGGGGGAAGGGACAAGGTCGGAATATATGAACTTCTTTACTCCGAATGGTTTCAGACATTTCGTCACCGCCACACCGATCCTGCCCATTCCTGCTATGCCTACAGTGCTACCATCTAGCCCCTGGCCACAGAGCCATAGAGGCTTCCAGGTCCCCCATTCTCCATTCACCACAGCACGCATTCCTGAAATGGAAAAAATCATCCTCTATCAAATAGAACTTTTCTTTTTAATATACCCTTGGAATAGGCTACTTCAGGTATGTCTATGTTACCTGTCCATAAGACGTCTTCCCTCCAGTTTTACATAAGTGACAGTTAGAATACCATGCCTGATAGCTTTTAACCCATAAATTCATTTGAACTTATGTAAAATATCCATTGCATAACTTACCTCGACTGCACAACTGTGGGGTCTAATTGATTTAATAGTGCTGAAGAGGACATAGCTTGTAAATCTAATTCAGACCATGCCTCTAGTAATATACATGTGCAAACATATTTCAAGTGTCAGTAACTTTATATCAAATTGTGTACAGGTTCACTAATCCCATACCTGTCAGGGGAGACAACTCTGAACATACCTTCTTTCAGTCTCCTGGAGGTGGTAAGAAGCAAGGCAACTGTTAGTTCTGCAACTGCGTTGGTGAGAACTTCCGGCGTGTATCCGACAGGGACTTTTCTCTTCTCGCAAGCCCGCAGGTCCACATGATCATACCCCACAGACATCGTCCCGACAACCTTTAGCTGAGAACCTACAGGAGTGAGCAATCAAATTAGACCATCAATCCCGAAAACCTAGATGGATGATCGAGAACCTAGAGGAGAGACCAATTAAATTAGACCATCAATCACTATAATCTTAAGCTGAGAACCTACAAGAGAGACCAATCAATTTAGACTATCAAATCAATCCCCATATCCTAAATATAAGGGTGAAACAAACAAATTAGACCATCAACATCAATCCGACAACCTTCAGCTGAGAATCTACAGGAGAGACCAATCAAATTAGACCATCAATTCCCACATCCTTTATAAGGGGGAGCCAATCAAATTAGACCATCAACCCCACAACCTTTGGCTGAGAACCTGTTTGTTTATACTGAACAGTTGTTTACAGCATTTTGGACTATATAATCCCGATAAATGTAAAGCTGTCAGGACTGCATGACCAAATGTGTCTGACACCGGATTACATATGACTAACCGGGTCACCCAGTTACACTGTTTACCAATGATGAACTTGTGATAAGACACAGATTAGGCTGTTCACAGACCATACAATGTGGATAGATTGGACTGTTTTAATAGATGAGGCATGGAGTATAGGCTCCATGGATCAGGTTACAGAAATTTAACAACTATAGATGTCAATGCAATGTCATCTCAGGAATTATATTAGAAGCCGATATCAATACAATTTTAGTTTTCTGAATATGCCTAGATACCACGTACTGAAGCAAACTTCTTCAAGTTAGTGCACGACACTGCAATGTCAGACCATGCAGACTAAATAGATATAAATAGACCACATTTTTACCTGCAGCATCCAACATCTCTCCATCAATTTTGTCAGTCAGCAGACAGAACAGGGCATCTTTCCCGACCACTTGCTTGAGGAGCTCAGCCCGGGGGATGGGGTCATCGCTATCCCACTGGGTGATATCACAGTGCTTGGCCAACAACTCCGGCCCCCGTGGAGGGACTCGGCGGGTGATGTACACACGGGGGCGTGGTCCTGAACTCATCCTTGCTACACTATTAATTCCAGTATTTATATATTTAGCTGTTTTTGTCAGAATGCTTCGCGCCATCAAACAGCCGGAAAACAGCGGAGCAGAAAGACCACTTCAGACCGAACGGCTGGGGTGTTGAATGAGACTGGTTGAGACCGCAAATCTCTGAACCTAGCCTCGCCACGGCATTATCAACAACACCACGTGGTAATCTGAGCCTTGCGAGTTATCTCCCCTAGACGATTTATTTTTTATTTTTATTTTTTTATTTTTATCGGGAACCAGTATTATATTTGTGTGTTACAGGCATGTATTGTATGTGAAAGAAAGTCAAATGGAGTCAGGCATAAGGTGTGATATTTTCCAGTATCAATGCGAAAGTGAAAACAGAACCATACATCTGCATACATTATGTTCCGTTTTATTTTCGGAACGCTTGGAACCCATCCTTGATCTAGGATCTTCCGGAGTCTAGGCGGCCACTGGACCCTTGCTTGTTGGACTGTGAGGATTCGCCCACCTGATTCGCCCTGCCGGGTGTTTAAAGGAATAGGACCCTACTCGTGTGGTTTCCGGGTGTGAAAAGGAATAAGAAGCAAACGTCGTGATAGGACTCAAATAGTGTTGAAAGCGACGTTAAATCATATTCACTCATATTCGTGTGTGATAAATATAACTAGAAACTCAAATGGATTCAGGCATGTGGTGTATATTTTGTTGTTGTTTTTTTCTTTCAATACCGATGCGTGCTTATGATGGGGTGCCCAAGTAAATCCATCCATCCATCCATCCATGCGAAACAAACGTGAAAATAGAACCATCAATCTACATACATTATGTTCAAATTTATTTCCGGGAAAACGCGTAAAACGCATCTCCGGCGACCTAGGACACCAGGAGCTTCCGGGGCCTAAGCGGCCCCTGGATCCTCGCATGTTGGACTGTGAGAATTCCCTTCTTTCAGTTTTGCGTAAGTGAATCGTATCGGCATCAAATTGCTTTCTATGCTCCATGGCGTAAATGTCATTGTTATAAATGCGAAACAAACGCGAAAATCGAACCATAAATCTGCATACGGTATATTATGTTCAGATATATTCCGGGAAAGCGCTAGAACGCATCTCCGGCGATCTAGAGCCTCGGAGCTTCCGGGCCTAGGCGACCCCTGGGCCCTCGCCTGTTAGGCTGTGACGATTTCCTTATTTTAGCTTTGTGCAAATGAATCATATAGGTACCGGTATGCGTATTGTTTTCTAATGTTCCATCACGTGAACGTCATCGTTTTGTAGGGGTTAAATATAACTAGAAAGTCAAATCGATTTGCGCATGAGTTCTGATTTTTTTCAATATCGACTCGTGCTATAGATGCGAACCAACGTGAAAATAGAACCATAAATCTGCAAACATTATGTTCAGATCTATTTTCGGGAAAACGTTTAGAACGCATCTCCGGCGATCTGGGACCTGGACCCTCGCCTGTTGGACTGTGATACTAGGCGACCCCTCCATTAGCTAAATAATATAGCCCTCAAGAGTATGAGGGCTATACGTCGGCCCCAGTCACCTCCAGCGAGGGTTTTAGATAATTTTATTACGAATCACCCACCTCTGAACCTGCCGTACATCTAAACTCTATCCCCTCCTGCGCACTATTTCAAAATCTTGCATACTATTGTGAAATAGTAACGAATATATCGCCGTCTGAATTTTCCAGTCGGAAACTTCTAGCTCTCTGCGCGCCATGTTGGTGACGTCACTCTATACGGTTAACATGGCGCGTTTAAAGTGGAAGTCGTCTGGGAAATTCAGACAGCGATATATTCGTTACTATTTCACAATAGTGTGCAAGATTTTGAAATAGTGCGCAGGAGGGGATAGAGATTAGATGTACGGCAGGTTCAGAGGTGGGTGATTCGTAATAAAATTATCTAAAACCCTCGCTGGAGGTGACTGGGGCCGACCTATAGCCCTCATACTCTTGAGGGCTATATATTATTTAGCTACCCCTCCATATGAATTTTCGCTGAATCCTCCCTTGTAAGTGGTAGCCATGCCACTATTTTTTACATCATCGCTCCAAGGAAACTGAAACACTTGAACGGTGTAGTTACGTTACTAATGTAGGCAACTTGATTTCCCTATATACTTATGACGATGAAGCGTGATCTTATCAGTGAAATTTTAACAAAATTAACAGCTACTGTTAATTATTTGGAGGGATTAGTGAACACTTTTTTTGTAATCAGTTGAGGAACATAACTAAATATAACAACAAGAAGACCTCTTCACTCTTAACCCAGAAATAAAAATAATTATGAGCTGTTTTGACAAGGGAGACAACTCATATTGCTTCGTTTCACAGTTGAATAAAATATATCCAAGTAAAGCCCTCATTGTCGCATAGCCAACAAAACAATGACCAAGGAACTGATTAAACGCCGTTTCGCAGTGACATTTTCCGCCAAATTTTATCTACCACACTATGGTATTCAAGGAAAGGGCGATAACTCTTACTTAAAAACCGTAACAATTAGGCCAAAAGACAAACCCTGGTATGACTCGGACTTACGAAAAGCTATGAGAAGGAGAGATAGACTTAAAAAACATGCGAAGACAACCGATAGACCTTCAGATTGGAACAAGTACAAATTAAGTAGGAACCAAGTAAATAATATGAAAAAATTTGCCAAAACTAATTATTACAATAACATCGAAAATAATCTAGAAACATCCAAAGCAAATGACCCCAAATTCTATTGGAAAACATTAAAAACATTTATTAGTGACAAACAGAGCTCAAGTGAAATACCCCCGCTAACCACTACAAACCATAATGGAGTTGAATCTACTTGTTTTAGTGACATAGAAAAGGCCAATTTGTTAAATAATTTTTTCTCCTCAATCTCCACTATTGACGACTCGGCGACGGTTTTACCCCCATTCGAATCCAAATGCGACGGTGTATTCGACAACATTTCCATTGGTGAGGATGAAGTCTGTGACATCATTAATAACCTCGATACCAGAAAAGCTGTAGGCCCAGACAAGATAAGTCATAGAATGCTTAAAGGTTGTGTTCGGACCATTTCCAGACCATTATGCAAATTGTTTAATATGTCGTTGGCCAGCTATACGTTTCCGAAGTGTTGGAAAAATTCTCACATATTACCCATATTCAAAAAACAAGATCCACACCTTCCTTCTAATTATAGACCAATATCACTCCTTAGCTGTGTTTCGAAAATAATGGAAAGAATTATATTCAAGCATATATATAACCACTTCAATTCATATAAATTATTTTACAAATTTCAAGCCGGTTTTTTGCCAGGTCATTCTACAGTTTACCAGTTAATTGAACTTTACGACAGCTTATGCAAAGCTCTTGACGAAGGAACCAACTCGTGCATTGTTTTCTGTGATATATCGAAAGCATTCGATACTGTGTGGCATAAGGGTCTACTGTTTAAACTTGAGCAATATGGGATTGCAGGCGCTTTGTTAAACTGGATCAACAGTTATCTAGAGGAAAGATCTTCAAAAGTAGTTGTTGGCAATGCAACATCAAAATCACAATATATAAACGCAGGAGTTCCTCAAGGTTCTGTACTCGGACCGCTGTTATTTTTAATATATATTAATGACATAGCCGATGAACTTATAAGCATTACTCGATTATTTGCTGATGATTCTTGTCTTCAATTTTCGTCCACCAACTTATATGATATCGAACTAGTGATGAATCGGGACTTATTGACTCTACTGGACTGGTCGAAGCAATGGCTCCTCAACTTCAACGCACTAAAAACAATCATCCTGTTGTTCTCCAATAAAAAATTACTTAAAGATCCTGCAATTTACTTTGATAATTGTCTTCTTCAGCTCTCGCAACGACATCGACATTTAGGAGTTATACTTCAGCATGACTGTAAGTGGAATAATCACATTACCCTTATAATTAATACTGCTTCTAAACGAATTGGAATTATGAGACGACTTAAATTCAAACTTAGCAGACAAGCGCTGTCTCAGATATATTTGTCTTTTGTCAGACCAATTATAGAATATGGTTCAGTTGTGTGGGATGGATGCACACAGGAAGAGGCTGATCAGCTAGAAAAACTTCAACTTGCTGCTGCAAGAATCGTCACTGGTCTTCCTGCTTATGCGAAGATTGAAACCTTATTAATGGAAACTGGGTGGGGGACTCTGGCTAGTAGACGCCGAAATGCCAAACTAAAACTAATGTACCAAATACATAATGGGGAGAGCCCAGAATATATAAACGATATAATAACTCCATTAGTAGGCCAAACTACCCCATATAATCTTAGGAACACTTCAAATTATGTAACTCCCAGAACACGCTTGAACACTCTAAAAAAATCATTCATCCCTTCTGGAATTCAAGAGTGGAATAAACTCACCCATAATATACGAAACAAACCATCCGTGTCTGCTTTTCAACGCGCATTATCAAATAAAATTAGCCCACCAGAGTATAATCTTCATGGTTCGCGAAAACTTAACATTGTACTTACCCAACTAAGACACCAATGCAGTCAATTGAATTCGGATCTAGTTAAGCGAAATTTATCTTTTACGTCGTTCTGTAGATGTGGAGAACCAAGAGAGGATGCCAATCATTATTTCTTACATTGTCCGTTATATAATATTCCAAGAACAGTATTGCATAACGAGCTGCCTTCAAATTTTACACTTCATGATATACTGTTTGGAAATGAATCGTTTGCAAAAGAAGTTAATGTTGGTATGTGCAAGTCTGTCCTAAAATTTATTCACGACAGCAAGAGATTTTAGCTTGTGTCTACTAGTAGGCCTTCTCAACTGTGAGACCCAGGTAGTAGAATTAACATATTGTATCCACTATTATTTCTATTTTGACCACACACTACAGCTTAATAGACCTTTTATATTATATTTAGTTAAAACTTTGCCACAGAAATTCAGTTTAACCAAATCATATGCACATCACGTGTATGCTTAATTAAGTATTCTTGATCTTAATTGTTTGTGTTGGAAAATACTGTATATATATACCTCTGTAGGGAGAAGGGAGAATAAGTTGCAAGAACTTGTCCCTAATCCCATGTACATTATTGTACAATAAATAAGTTTAAAACAAACAAAACAACTCTTACTTCCGGTGTGTCCGCGAGAATAGATCATCGCTCCTAACCTCCAAACAGGGTTATCTCCCCTTCTGCTAGTCGATCGACTGGCAGAAAGGGAGATAACCCTGTTTGGAGGTTGCATTGCTCCAATCAACACAATCTCCAAACAGGGTTATGTCGATCGACTGGCGGAAGGGGAGATAACCCTGTTTGGAGCTTGCAATCAGCATTCAATTCTAAATCTGAAAAGCTTGAACGGTTTAGTTACGTTACCAATGTAGGCAACTGATCTCCTTAAATACCCATGACGATAATACGTGGTCTCATCAGGCTGTGTTAATTATTTGAAGGGATTAGTGAACAAAGTTTTGCAATCAGCTGATGAACCTTACTAAATATCACAACAACGTTAGCCAACAATCTATTCACTCTTAGAAATTAAAATAATTATGAGCTGTTTTGCCGTTTATTAACAAACGACAGGTGAACTGTTGACAAGGGAGACAACTCATATTGTGACAAATGCTTATTTAGTGAAATTATTTGTCATGATGTATGTAAGGAAATGAAGCTAAGATAACACAAGTCATATTTTGCTTTGTACTTACATGAAAGTCTTTATTGTTCACTCTGTACAGAAATACACATCTTAGCTTGCTAAGGGCATTTCACGTTTCACTTAACTCTACCCTTAGCTCAATGTCTTCATTCTCCGTGTATTTCGCCCGATGTCAGCTTCCTCAAGCATCAAGTCGCATGTCCGCTCCATTTAAACGAGCCAATGAAATTGTCCGTATTCAAATACTTTGACCTGGAAATCTCAGACAGGAGACGTGTCAATTTCACTTAAGCGCTCGACATGCTCGAGGCGCAAGACTGGGAGACCAAACCGAAGTTGTGCGAATTAGCTATTTTATTTATCACTCTAATTGAGCATGCTTCTTTGTTTTCCTTAAGAAAAATCATATTACAAGTGGCCTAACATATTTGTAAAAAATAAAATTGGCGACAGTTCACAGGAAAATGATATAGTTTTTATTTTGTGATGGGGGCACTCCGAGGCCCACCAAGGGATCGTTTCAATCGATCGCTTTCTGGAGGTGTGTCTTCGTTTTATGAATGTGATTGCGCCGATGTCGGAGCTAACGGGACCAATCGGATGTGACCATTTGGGAAACGCCCTATTACACTCAGATATCACCCGTTACCGCATGGCTACGAGCAGAAGTTTCTACGTATGATCGTGTCATGCGTTCGGATGATGAGGAATACATAGCTTTGATGAATTGTTCTTCTTTGGATCTCACTACAATATCGCGAGCAGTGCGTTGCTATTTTTAGCTCAGCATGGTAAATCATATAGTTCACATGGCTCTTCAAACTGTAGTATTTCTGGATTTCAAATGCCTTCGACGAGCTAAATTTGGTGCTAACGGTTACATTATTGTTCATGGTTATTGATTTACGAACTCGCTAACGATAATTCGTGTTGGTATTGGATAAATTCCTAGCGATGTCACTTGTATTTTGATGTCACGATCTTCGTGGGCAGCCATCTTGCTTGTTGTCGAAATTATACTCTCGCGAATAATGTCATGTTTCTCTTCTGTTCATTGGCATACGAACACTGTTGTTTGCTTGTGTATTCATGATCTAGAATTATTAACTAATTGCTAGATAACTCATAAAGATGGTTTCTGTATCGAAACATTCGTTTATACCCAATTGTTGTCAGTCAAAACTTTGGTTTGAAGAGTACTTGTATATCACGTGACCACAGCGGCAGGAAAGGTATAAATTGCGCAGTTCTCGCATTTGACTTCACTTTGCCGTGGGCGAGAGCCCAAAGATGTCCTGCTTTTAGGAGCCCCCAAAAGCAAGTAGAAGAACCTATAGATGCATTAATAGATGTCAAAAGACGATAAGAAGTGCCAGCCTTTCTTTAGATGTAAATCAGACGTCCACTGTTTCACTTCAGGTATGATGCAAGCTTGGTAAAACAAGCAAAACTCAGACGTCCCCGCACTCACAAATAGAGATGTATTTCCATTTCATGGTTTAGATGAGTTGACACAGATGTAGCGATAGTCAGAAGTATATCCCTTCCTGAAGTCTTGAATAAATAAACGTCCCTAAACTGTGATGAGTTGATAGAATTCCTATTCTATCGCACTGTAGATGATTCTGACAAATAACCTCACCCAATCATTTCAGTTCAGTGTTCTACTCAGATTGACTGGCGATGTTGTTTTTGTCAGCGAGGTAGACAATCAGAGATGCCCGCTGGTCACGTACAACATGCAGCAAACGGCAACATTGTTACAATGCGCTCGCATTCCACAGCTATAGTCCGTTTCAATCGTGCGGTCCGATACAGTTGTGGTCATGTTTATTTTCATAACAGAAGCTACATATATGCCATGATAGATGAAACTGGCATGATAACTTATGACAGTCAAAAGACTATTTGTATGCTGGTACTTAGTGGCATTTATTGCTTATACATTGAAGAGAAGTTTGTCTTGTAAATATACAGAATAAAAGTGTGTCATTTTCCTTTTAATACTGGAGTTAACTTCTTCTATTATATGTGGGTGGATTGGACCACCATTAACATTTGTGTATTGGTAAAATCAGACTTTAACAACATCCCAACCGGGATAATGAGTACAAGACAACAAGGTCGTTGTTGAGAACGTTATATTTACTGCTGAAACATCTCACCGACATCCTTATAGGTGTTATGAAATATTAGCAACATCTTGGGATACCTATTCTATATACGAGTTCAGATATCTCTCTATATCTGTGGTGTCAGAAATCCAGACTTATTATCAAAGTATCTTACTGGAAAGATACTGAGCTGTCCGAGAAGTACATAACTTGCTGCTATCCTGACCGGTGTATATTCTGTGGATCATTATAGTGTATTTTTACTACATTATACTGTAACCAGAGTCGATACCCGTAACATTTTTCTGGTGTCAGAAGTGGGATCCAAACATCTTTTTTTAAGAGGGATCCTGTGATGCGAACCTGCCAGACTCGTTTTTTTTATTAATGAGAAGTTGATTGTAAGACCTATATTATACCATGGAGGGTGATAAAATTGAACGTCCAGTCAGACGTGGTAGACGAACTGGACTAGGTAAACTTAAACTCGGAGATGACACCACTACGAGTGAAACTGATGGTGCCGATGCAATTTTAAGTGACGTCCAGATGGAATCTACATTGGTCGAGAAGGATGATAATCCTCTGATCTCAGAGAGAGATGTTAATAGTGTAGTCCATGATTTTAGAAGCTTCCAACCGAATTCTTCGTCACATTATGCATTGGCTGCGGAAAGCGGTGATACGTACCTACCTGATATGAGACGCCAGTTGACAGACGTGGTAGGGAGTGTCATGAAAGATGCAATGACTGATTTGGCTGGTATGATGAAAGGTGTTTTCAGAGATGTATGTGAGATCTCTAGAGGGACAAAAACTGTGAATGGACATTCAGATGATAAACATGGCAATTTCAGCAGATTAAATAAGCAGAGTAAAATACAAAGCAGATCTGTGAGTCAAAATGCGTCTTCAAGTAGTGAGGAGAATAGTGATTTTGAAGAAGTTGAGAGTGAAACTAGTCGAATAACGGTCAGACGGAATAGACGTAAACTATCGAATCATGGTGCGAAACTTCCAGCTTTCACTGGGATGGAGCGTTGGGAGGTTTGGTACAACCGATTCGAAGATGTGGCTACCCTGAATGGTTGGTCAACTGATGAAAAACTGTGTGAATTGCTTCCCAGGCTGCAGGGAAAAGCTGGCGAATTTGTATACGGTCAACTGTCGCAGAAGGTGAGGTCTGATTTTGTATCTTTAATTGAGGAACTGGATCATAGGTTCAGACGAATTGAGACGGCTCAGAGATATGGGGCACAATTCAGTAACCGGGGGCAGAAAGTCGGTGAGAGTGCAGAGGAATATGCGGCAGAGTTGAAAAGACTTTACGATAAAGCTCACGCTGATCGAGACCGTAAAACTCGGAAAGAAGACTTACTTCGGCGATTTCTCGATGGGCTCATAGATGATAAAGCACGGTTCCATGTGGAATATGTGAAGGAACCCAGTGATATTGATATGGCTGTTTATGAGGTGGTTAATTTTGTCGAGACTCAGAGGCGTATTACCCCGAGCGAATCTGGTAACAGAAGGTCAAGAAAGCCGATGCGAGTTGTTAATTCTGATTGTGATAATGTTCAGAATGATGTTAGATGTGAAGAGATTCAAGAATCTGAGGAAGTTATTCGGACAGCACCTCAAACTCGTGCAAATAATAAATCCTGGAATAAAGGGAAAATAAGTCCCAGTAAGCCAGATGAAATTCAGGAAAAGCAAGCCAAGGAGAATGGGGAATCTAACAGATGTGCCGCAGAGGTACAGAAACTCCGTCAAGAGTTTTCTGGAATGATGGATTCTCTGAAGAAGCAAGTTGAGCAGTTATCTGATAAGCATCAGGCGCTGATCAAGCCAAGACGAAATCTCCCTAAGAGACGAAATCCGCCATCTTATGGTGACGTCCACACACAACAACCGTGTAAAAATTTCACTAAGTTTACAGGATGTTATCGATGTGGTGGGGCCCATCACGTGAGAGACTGTACATACCATGTCTCTGGTCAACTAAAGGTAACTGCTAAGCCATTTATTTCGCAGTGGGAGCAAAACCAGTATGGTGTTTCACAGGATATGACAAGGGGTTATGGTTTTAATCAGAGGTCTTCGGCAAACTACCAGGGACCGGTTCAGAAGGCCGAGGGGCGGTCCCCCAGAGTTTAAGCCCACCAGATGTTGATACTAGGAAGACTCCCTATACGGATAGAAATAATCCGTTTGATGTCGAATTCGTCAGACGTGAGAAGCAGAAATATGATGGAGTGTACATAAACGGTGCTTTGCAGGGACAAGACGTAGTTTACACGGTGGATACTGGTGCGACTGCGACTATCATTTCCAACCGAGTATATTCTAATATACCCGTGGAGAGACGTCCTAAACTGAAGGTTTCGGGTATTCGGAATTTTGCATGTGCTGACGGTCGGAAGATGGATTATAAGGGCAGGGCAGTATTCGAGATCTTCCTGGGATCGCTTAAATTAGAGCATGAGGTTGCCGTGGCGGAGATAGAAGATGATGTACTATTAGGGACAGATATCTTACAGATGAGAGAGAGTGGACCGGCTGATTTGTTGCTCAGTGAAGGGAAGATGATATTAGATGGAGTAGTTATTCCACTGGAGCAGATACACACTCCCAGAGTGAGACGAGTCCAAGCAGCTGATCATTATATTGTACCCGCCATGAGTGAAGCTGTTATTGATGTTTTTGTTAATAAAGTTGATGTTGTTCATGACAAAATTTTGGTTATTGAGCCGTCTTTATCTTTTACAGAATCTCATTCACTTGTTGTTGGTTCTTGTTTAGTGGGTGTTGATAACAATACTACAGTGAAGATGAGGGTTCTGAATCCATTCTTGGAAATGAAGTCGATCAAACAGGATACATGTAACTGTGTTGGCTACGCAGAGGAAATAGAACCGGAAGTGACGGTAATAGCCAACGCCAAAGATGAACTTGAGGAGGAAACCGGTGACTTGATCAGAAATACGAAACGCGGTGATTCTAAAGTGGCTGGCTGTACCAATGTGAAGGGGGTAGAAGTAGTTCCACCACATTTAGAAGAACTGTATTCTGATGCGATGAAAGAAGTAGCTCCAAGCAAGCATGCTACTGTGGCGGCCGTGTTGGATGAATATCAGGATGTTTTTTCTCGGGATGAATTTGACCTTGGGCTTACTCATCTTACAGAGCACGCCATTAACACCGGTGATGCGGTGCCTATAAAACAACCTTCACGTAGAATACCATTAGCATTGGCGGGAGAAGATCTTAAAGCACTGCAGAAGTTACAGAAGCAGGGGTCTATAAGGCCACCGACGTCTCCATGGGCATCACCGATAGTTCTTGTCCGAAAGAAAAATGGTTCTATTAGGCCATGTATTGATTTTCGACGTGTAAATGCGGTCACAGAAAAAGATGCTTTTCCTATTCCCAGGACACAAGATTGTCTAGATGCAGTTGAGGGTGCCTCGTGGTTTTCGACGTTGGATTTGACGTCAGCTTATAACCAAGTGCCGGTTAAGAAAGAGGACATACAAAAGATTGCGTTTGTAACGAAGTATGGTCTCTATGAGAATACTACAATGCCTTTCGGGTTATGCAACGCAAGTGCAACGTTCCAGCGCGTGATGGAACTTGCTCTCGCAGGTTTGCAGTGGGCCCGATGTATTATTTACATAGACGATTTGGTTATTTTTGGTCGTTCCTTTGACGAACACCTGAGCCGATTGAAAGAAGTTTTAGAAAGGATAAGACAAGCTGGTCTTAAACTGAAGCCAGTTAAGTGCCAGATGTTCCAAAGGAAGGTAACATTTCTTGGACATGTTATCTCAGAGGATGGAGTTTTACCAAATCCCGACAACATTAAGAAGATAAGAGACTGGCCAACGCCAAAGAATGTCACAGATGTTCGTGCCATACTGGGGATGGGAAGTTATTACAGGCGTTTTGTAAAAGACTTCTCAAAAATGGCGCATCCATTGACAGAGCTTACTAAGAAGAATAAGCCATTCTGTTGGACGTTAGAATGCCAGAAGGCTCTCGATGATCTTAAAGAAGTGTTGATGGGTCCAGACGTGATGGGATATCCACGGGATGGTGGTGAATTCATTCTCGACACTGATGCATGTGATGTTAGCATTGGTGCAGTTTTGTCGCAGGTATAAGATGGCCGAGAGAGGGTGTTAGCTTATGCTAGCCGATCCCTAAACAAAGCCGAGCGTAATTATTGTGTGACGGACAGGGAGCTATTAGCTGTGAAATATTTTATGGAGTATTTCAGACAGTATCTGCTCGGCAGAAATTTTTTGGTGCGAACGGATCACCAGGCTCTGAAATGGCTGTTCAGTCTAAAGGAACCAAAGAATCGCATAGCACGGTGGATTGAGACACTATCAGCATTGGATGCAGAGTGCATTGCTTAGAGATGATGTGGAGCAGTCGGTTCGAAAATTAACGTCTGTGGAGACGGAAAATGTTGTAGAGTCCAAGATGCCAATAAAGTCATTCCTCCACTATATATATTGTAGTAGTGTTCATGTCTCTTCTAACTGTCTCCCGTCTTGAATCTTTCAAGTTTACAGGGTATTCTTGCATGAAGATGGTGTTCAAGACAATCACTTTGGCATGTGGGATGCAATTGACGAAGTGTATCGAATACCTACAAAATGCGTTACTTGATGTCCACGGTAGGAGTGTTACCCGGAAGGTAACCGAGACTCCTTGGATGCAAGGATTTTCCATGGCAGAACTACATAGGAGACAGCATGATGATCCTGATATTGCACCCATTTTGAAGTGGATGGACGATGGCAAAAGGCCGTATGGAGCAATAGTGTGTGTCGCTAGTCCAGTGACGAGGCATTACTGGAACTGTTGGGATAACCTCGAGTTGAAGGACGGGGTCCTATTTCGACATTTTGTGAGGAAAGATGCCACTGGAGTACATTGGCAGTTCCCCGTGCCTAGATCCATGCGTGAGTATGTGCTGAAGCAGATGCACAATTCTGTTCTTGCTGGACACTTGGGTGTTAAAAAGACACGTGAAAAAATCTTGCAGAGATTTTACTGGATGGGTCTGAGGGAAGATGTAAATAATTGGGTGATGAGATGTGACAGCTGCAGTGCAAATAAACCACTGTCTTATTGGCCACGAGCTCCACTAGGAGATATGAGAGTTGGTGCACCTCTGGACCGTCTAGCGACAGATATACTCGGGCCATTTCCTGTCACGCCTAGAGGAAATAAGTATATCTTGGTGGTAACAGATTACTTCACAAATTGGGTTGAAGTTCTTCCTGTGCCAGATCAAACAGCTGTGACCACTGCACAGAAGATACTTGATGAAGTGATCAGTCGTTTTGGTTGTCCACTCGACATCCACAGTGACCAAGGGTCGAATTATCGCAGTGATATATTTGTGGAATTATGTCGTCTGTTGGAGGTTAGGAAGACCAGAACATCGCCACGACACCCACAGGAACCTGTAATACTTGATGAATGATGGCAGATAGAGCAGTCAGTGCCATGAGACGGCGCGGTTTGGCCATGAGATGTGTCCGTTGTGTTTATGTGGGTGACCGTGCCATGTTGACGAAGCACACAGTCATGAACCATTTGTCCACCGATGATGTGCCCTATGTTTGCTTGGTGTGTGGCAAGAAGGCCCTAAAGGGTGAGGAAATTGCTCGTCACATTGCCGAGAAACATACTGAAGTATCCCCTGAAGCCTGTATAGGAGGGAAGAAAACGGCATACCTCCTTTCCACAGCAGATGCCACCACATTGTCAGAAGAAGAAAGTTTGAGTTTTTATCGGAAGGGTTAGAAAAAGAACATTAAACCTGCAACTTATGTTAGTGAATCTGAGAAGTCCACTCCTTCGACTACTCCCTGAAGAGATGCCACTGTGTTGGAGACAGTTAAGTCATCCAATGGAATAGAAGCAATTCCAGTGTGCACGGGTGATCAACTGGCAAAGGTGTATGTAGCCTTGCAGTCGAATCCTGGTTTGTTCGAGCAAGTGAAGAATGCGATGGAGTTGCAGAGTGCTGTCGCTAGCATTGAGATGTCTTCGCAGGGTGCCATTGAAGATAGTCGTGTTGTTGTAGTTAACCCACCTGTTTCGTGTAATGTGCCGGCTCCTACTAGTTATTGTGCCATGGGCGCTGTTCATGGAGAGAGTCTGTCCATCCTTGCTGATGTGTGTGCGATGGAGGAGGGTAATGACGTTGACTCCCATCTAACTGATGTAGATGTGCCTTCTGGTGTTAACTTACCTGATGTTGCTGTTCCTTCTTTGATCGTTCCTGAGGTTGATGTTGTTGTGCCTACTTTACCTGCAGATGTTGTTACAAACGTGATTGTTCCGGAACTGATTGAGGTACCCCCAGCTTTTCGTGATGTTAAACCTGCTGTGGAAGTGGACAGTGTCATTTGTTTAGATGACATCGGTGATGTTATGGCTGATGTGTTGTCCGATTCTACTCCGATGATCTCGCCACTTCCGGCTACACCAAAGAAGATTGTTGTTCCCCCAGTTCATCCTTGTCGGTCGTTAAGTGAAAAATCTGAAACTGGAGTCAAGCCAGCGTTTGTGGGAGAACAGATGATGCCAGTTTCTGCCATTGCAGAATTTGTCAAAAGTACGGTGAAGGAAACTGTGGAAGCTGTAACCGGTGCAATCATTGTTGCTGCTAGACGACAACCCCTGCCACCAGATCAAGATTTTCGATCAATTTCAAATCAATTGATGACGACGAACCTCAATCTTGGCCAAATTGCGGCACAGTTAAAGGTGGCATTCACTAAGAGTGCAGAGATGGTCGACCTGTTATGGGATATGTCTTCCAACATCGCCGCTTTCAAACTGGAGATGACCCGTTTGACCCGTGCAGTGTCTTGTTTGACGGCAGCATCACAGAACATTGACCAAAACCTATCTGTACATAACAACATCAACACAACCCTGCAAGGTACCCTTGACACTCACGCAACATTGACAGAGGCCATGCGTTTTCAAGCTGGTGAGCTTATTAGAACAACGGGCAAGCTGAACGAGTTTATAGAGGGTTCACGGAAAGGTCTAGAATCTGGTTTGGTGAACCAAATCCTTCAGCTGGAGGAATCAGTAAAACCCTCTGCCAGTGTCATACGTTCAGGGAAAAACGACACGATGACCAACAGTGCGAGCAAGTCGAGTGAGGAACGACCTACATCCTCCCACAATCAGAAGTCTTCAACATCATCTAGTAATGTACCCACTCGTCATATGGAATCAAAACCTAGAAGTCAGAAACGTCCAAAATCAGTAGTTTCCAGGAAACGTGGCCTACCTGAAAATTGTAGTCCAGATCGTGGTCTGAAAAAGCAAATGGCAAAAATAAAACGAGAGCAAGAAGAAAAATTTCGGAACAGGAGATTAGCAAACAGAGAACTGTGAATTTTATTAACGAATATCGAACAGTGTTCATGGACTTGTAGCTGAAATATTGTTGAAAGCAACGTTAAATTCTATTCATTCATTCACTCACTCATGGACTTTCATTCCGATGAACTTACTGTGTAGTGTTATGGCTTACCTGATTCTGCGAACATCTGTTGTGTGATTTCCGTGGATCCTGCAGTAGTGACTCTCCGGATGATGAACTGTATATTGGTTGAGTATCAGTATAGTATTTCTCTGTGATTTCTCCTGTTGATACATGTACATTTGTAGTACCGTATTGGCTGTCTTTTAGGTAATCTAGTGACGCTTGAAGTATTTCAGTGCAAGGGGATAGCTCCGCCACTATTTAATCGTTCAACATTGAATTTATGCTTATATGTTGCTGAGGACAGCAAACAGATAAGTGGGGGGTAATGTGACAAATGCTTATTTGGTGGAATTATTTGTCATGATGTATGTTTAGAAATGAAGCAAAGATAACACGTCATATTTTGCTTTGTACTTACATGAATGTCTTTATTGTTCACTCTGTACAAAAATACATAGCTTTGATGAATTGTTCTTCTTTGGATCTCACTGCAATATCGCGAGCAGTGCGTTGCTATTTTCAGCTCAGCATGGTAAATCATATAGTTCACGTGGCTGTTCAAAATGTAGTATTTCTGGATTCCAAATGCCTTCGACGAGCTAAGTTTGGTGCTAACGGTTACATTATTGTTCATGGTTATTGATTTACGAACTCGCTAACGATAATTCATGTTGGTATTGGATAAAGTCCTAGCGATTACAAGCGTCTAGTCCGTCATTCATAATCCAGCCGTCGTCCATTAGAGAATATCCGCGTCCATAATCCAAAGACCTATTCCATATTCCATATAACAGTATTAGCACCAAATTCAAAAAGACAATCATAGTATACATACACATAGGCTTGTTTCCTGCAAGAGAGAAGCGGTCAACGGTTTTCAATGATGCCGGCAAGACATCATGATGTTCCAAAAATATCAAATCCGTATCGCTGATCAGTATTCTTAATCCATAATATTCGTTGCAAAGTCGTCATCTAAGAATGATGTATCTCAGTCACGCTTTGATTGTGACTGTTCATATGAGTACCATGAGGATCTTGAAGTACATGGGCTCATACGGCCCCTAGCCCGGGTTAAGCGGAATTAGACACATGTTACGAAACGTAGCCCCATAGATCTTGCACGCTACGTTCGTATTTTGCTATCAGCATGCGATATGTATCGCCAAATTTGAGAAACTTTGAGTGGAGGCGCTTGGTGGAATAGCCCTGTTTTATAAGTTTCTGCAACAATGTTTTGTGACGTTGATTAAAATCATCACATTTAACAGGATCTAGCAAATGCTACTAAGCGAGATATGTATACGCCATATGCAGGTCCCACTGGAATATTACTATCCAGAAAGGGATAGTTTACGATGTCGAAATTGTAATCATCTCTTTTGTCATAAAGTCGACGAGAGAGAATGCCCGAGAATGTCACTCGTATTTTGATGTCACGATCTTCGTGGGCAGCCATCTTGCTTGTTGTCGAAATTATACTCTCGCGAATACTGTCATGTTTCTCTTCTGTTCATTGGCATACGAACACTGTTGTTTGCTTGTGTATTAATGATCTAGAATTATTAACTAATTGCTAGATAACTCATAAAGATGGTTTCTGTATCGAAACATTCGTTTATACGCAATTGTTGTCAGTCAAAACTTTGGTTTGAAGAGTACTTGAATATCACGTGACCACAGCGGCGGGAAAGATATAAATTGCGCAGTTCTCGCATTTGACTTCACTTTGCCGTGGACGAGAGCCCAAAGATGTCCTGCTTTTAGAAGCCCCCAAAAGCAAATAGAAGAACCTATAGATGCACTAATAGATGTCATAAGACGATAAGAAGTGCCAGCCTTTCTTTAGATGTAATCAGACGTCCACTGTTTCACTTCAGGTATGATGCAAGCTTGGTAAAACAAGCAAAACTCAGACGTCCCCGCACTCACAAATAGAGATGTATTTCCATTTCATGGTTTAGATGAGTTGACGCAGATGTAGCGATAGTCAGAAGTATATCCCTTCCTGAAGTCTTGGATAAATAAACCTCCCTAAACTGTGATGAGTTGATAGAATTCCTATTCTATCGCACTATAGATGATTCTGACAAATAACCTCACCCAATCATTTCAGTTCAGTGTTCCACTCGGATTGACTGCCGATGTTGTTTTTGTCAGCGAGGTAGACAATCAGAGATGGCCGCTGGTCACGTACAACATGCAGCAAACGGCAACAATGTTACAATGCGCTCGCATTCCACAGCTATAGTCCGTTTCAATCGTGCGGCCCGATGCTGTTGTGGTTACGTTCATTTTCATAACAGAAGCTGCATATATGTCATTATAGATGAAACTGATATGATAATTTACGACAGTCAAAAGACTGTTTGTATACTGGTAAGTGGCATTTATTGGTTATACATTGAAGAGGAATTTGTCCTGTAAATATACAGATTAAAAGTGTGTCATTTTCCTTTTAATACTGGATTTAACTTCTTCTATTATATGTGGGTGGATTGGACCACCATTAACATTTGTGTATTGGTAAAATCAGACATTAACAACATCCCAACTGGGATAATGAGTACAAGACAACAAGGTCGTTGTTGAGAACGTTATCTTTACTGATGAAACATCTCGCCAACATCCTCATAGGTGTTATGAAATATTAGCAACATCTTGGGATACCTATTCTGTATATGAGTTCAGATATCTCTCTATATCTGTGGTGTCAGAAATCCAGACTTATTATCAAAGTATCTTAATGGGAAGATACTGAGCTGTCCAATAAGTACATAACTTGCTGCTATCCTGACCGGTGTATATTCTGTGGATCATTATAGTGTATTTTTACTACATTATACTGTGACCAGAGTCGATACCCGTAACAATATTATTAGGGCCAATGAGAGTGACATAAAAAAACAATCGAAATGGACATCTAACACCCAATGGGGATAGTTCACGCGAAGTATACATTGCAAATGTGTCATTGAACGACAACGCCCAATGGTCGCGGAGGATATATGGTCAGAAGAACTACTTCCTCTTTTTTTTTAATATCCTCGAAATTTATCCAGGAACAATCGTGACTGAAGAAAAGGCGATTGATGGAAAGTTCACAGAATTGGCTTCCTCGACGAACAATATATAAATTCAGCTAGGAGGCATGGATAGTATCTCAATCAAGACGTGCTATCCAGACCATTGGATTTTTTCTCATTAGCCGGTCGATCGCCTATTTTCGATCGACCGATCGACTATCGAACTATTGGCTTCTAGTGGCCTGATGCATGGTACAAGACGTTTAACTTCTCTATACTTTGCTTCAGCACCTACATTCGTATGTACCAATTCAAATATTCTCTAAAAAGATGACTGAAAAGTTGCGTCTATCAGTATTCATGGAAATGAGCTTAGAATGGTTTCTGAGACGGATTTTAGAGAGGAGAGGACATTTAACACCCACTCTCATTATCTATACAAATATTATAAATGTTTCGGTTATCCAACAATCATCCGTCATCAATTACACTGAGGTTTTACATATATGAAGTTGGGAAATAAGAAAATATGTGAGTGAATATTCTAAGTTCCTGAATACTAAGCAACACTAAGCAACTTCGCACATCAGGTTACGTTCTGTAGTACACATACATTTGCTGTCTTTCCCACCAGTCTGCCGATGGACCGGCTCTAAGCTATGTTATCTAAATGTCATTTGTTGTACAAACGGACGTCAGATGGACAAGTTCCAAGTAAATGCCAAGCGGCGAGACTGAACGTCGAATTAGGACAATTGCTCGTTAGCTAATGCCATTTCTTGTCACGTCAACAATAATTGCTGTTAATTGAAAATTAGTCAATTCAGTAAGTCTGACAAGAAAAGAGCAGAAACCAAACAGCCGGAAGCAGACGCGACGGATTGTCTGGGTAAATATCATTCCTTCCACCAAACTAAAATCCACCAAGATCAAACCCTTAATGGAAATGTATTGCCGGCATATTTAGCATTTCTTTGCAACCATTCGAATAAGCTAAAGTGATTGGGACATTTCAGCCCACAACATCTGAATGTAGTTGCAGCGTTGTGAATCTTCGCACATTTTGAAAATCTATACATCGTGACATATTGAACACATAACTTAGTCCAAGTTTCTGTGTTCATTCGATTTAGTGTTTTATACATGTACCTGCCTCGATTTGGTAGCAAGTGTCACACGGAGATCGACGATTGGATCACAGTCGGTCTATGATTTTTTTTTCTTGTTTTCAAACTTTCTTTATATCAGGAAAGAAATCCCGATATTTATTTACTTAAGCGAGAAAACAACGGTTGAATCCCATTCAAAAACGTGTCAGGATCACTCTTGTGCATGAACATTATGGTATTCGGTTAAAAAATGCTTCATCGTGCATTATAAACACAGTAGCTGTAGTTTCCAGTCTGATGCATACTTAGCGACACGAAGCAGCACCACCAATACGCTTTGTAATTCTCTCGAGCTTTGGAGAAAGGAACGATAGCTTCGAGAAGAGCGATACACAAAACCGGAGTGATGCGAATAAACGATTCAAAACGTTAAAATGCCCGAAGACGTCGTTTGCTTCAACTGTTTTGAATATCCTCGATATTTATTCACGAACAATCGTGATTAAAGAAAAGGCGATTGATGGAAATGCGCTCAAATATCATAGCATTGGCTTCGTTGTCGTACAATATATCAACGCAGCTAGATGACGGGGATAGTATCTCAATCTCAGAGGTGCTTTCCAGAACGTTTGCTTGAGTGGGAGAAATTTCCACTCTTACTGAAATCTCACTCAAGCTTTTTAAGAGAAAATAAAATTGTGTATGGAAGCCAGTTAAATTGGAGCAATATGCAAGAGGTTGAAAAATTGACGACGTCTGGAGACTAAAAAGCAACCATTTGTCTTCACAGAAAAGCTTTTCTCAGCACCTCACATTCAGGTCCGAGAATACGGTGGATTCTCGGACGAAGCTTTAGTATCTCAGCCGCGCTTTTATTGCTGGTGTTAATGTGGAGAATATGAACTATCCACGCGGCTCAAAGCATCGACTTAAGCGGAATTCGATACGCTAGCTCGGGAGCTGTGATGATAGATCAGCTGAAACAAATAACTCATCCGATGTTAATGGCTGAGCATCGACGACGTCTGATGGAGTAAAAGCCTCAAATTGTTGTGAACCTGTGAAATGCAAGAATACCCAGAAAAACTATCATGTAATGCCCGACGTACGGCTTAAATTCCCAATAAAACAATAAAGGCAGAAGCGATTTAACTGTTCCAAATAACGATGGAAATGTGACATAGTCCCTAACATGCAACCTTTCTTCTATTAAATAAATTCGGAGGCATTCAAGCGTTGAACAGTTATGTCGCGTATTTGTAGAGACGTCTCACTTTCCAGGTTCGTTTAAATAAGAGAATGTTGTCTAGAGTAGCCTTGTCTCTCATATTAAGTCAATACAGTGCATACCTTGACCATTCGCAGAAGTTATTGAATATTAAAAATGTATTTTACATCTGACGATTTTAGTCTATCTCGAAAACTTGCCAAACAGGTATCCACTACCAAGCGTCTTCACTCAAATTTTATTAAATTTGGCGATACATACCGCATGCTGGTTGCCAGAATACGACCCTAGCATGCTAATTTATTGAATAATGGACTAGACGCTTGTATTGAGAAATTGAGAATGTCGTGTGGTGATCAAAAGAATGCGACAGCAAATTATATGCTTCATCAGATAGGACTAGACTGATGTACTTTATCTAAACAGCAAAACATGAGTTGTGCTGATATAACTACCAACCATCCATTAACTGAGTTGTGATTTGTGTGACTCGGATTCCATTCGATGTCATGCAGGCATCACTGAAAATTTGTTATCGCCTTTGATTTGTAAGAACCGGACTCGAGTTTATTCCTGATTCAAAGTTAGTGTTAATTTTTTCTTATGAGTTAGTCCTTCCATTACGGACGCGGAAATGTTTGCAGTTTGGACGACAGTTGGTTATTGTATGTTCAATCTGGCGTTTGTAATATAGGTTTATTTCTTGTCTGTTTGGAACGTTGGTACCAACAAGTTTATACGCCATTCATAAAATGTTATGATTTCAATAACTTTTGAATATTCTGTATTGCTTCCAGCGACTGACTGTGGGATGTGATAACTATATCGAGGACGTCGCGATCCCTCACGTGGTGGTAAAGATCGAACGTATTTTGAAAGTACAGCAATATACAATGCATCGTGAGCAATATGTTTTTTTTCATTCGACTGGACCATCCAATCTGTATTTTTTATGTTCACCTAATTGCCAGGTGAAATTGCTCTAATTGATTGAATACATATGGATTTTCATTTCCGTGGGGAATTCTTGACTATCCATCCATACATCATTTAGGTTAATTGCCAGCAATTATCTTCGACAAGTACGATTATTACTAAGTATATTTTGATGAATATTGTATTTACAGATCCTGAAATATACACGAACAATGGCTCACCATGATCGATACATTTCCATTTCATTATGACAAACGAACAGTCACTCTAATGGATGTCTTGCAAATGCCTATAAGGGCCATTTGATGGCGGCGACGTGAATCCAATGTAAACCCCTTCAGGGAATAGCAACCTACAAGGGTTGCTTCACTACACTTACTATCTACAGTATATTGACTCATATAAGAGAGGTGCTATGTGACCAGGGTGAAATTAGAAAATATTACAGCATTATAGTGAAGCTATTCACCTCGTTTTGTAATCTGTATCCCTTAGCGAATATCCTGTAGAATTGCTGCACAGTTCCTAAAGAATATGCAACACATAATGAAACTATTTGCGTTCGCCTAAAATATTTCAATTATACTTTCCCCAATATTGCGTATTATTATATACATAACAATGGGATATTGAAAACTATCACAGCCACAAAAGTGATAACATAGCGATATCATCATTTGTGATATCGTTACTGTAGCGATATCACAAATGATATCTTCACAGCAGCCAAATGACCGGAACTACTTTTTAAATAGAGTAACTTCCCTGTGATGCTGCCTCAGGTCACCAGGTGGCGAAAGTAGTGCAATCTTGTTCCCAGGATTTTCCAGTCATGATGCCATGTAGGCAATGAAATTTGGATGCCATCAGTCATCAGATTGCCAACCATGATGACATCACTCATATCCCATGGGAACAAGATTGAACAGTGGTGTCTGCTTCAATCAAAATCAGAAGGAAAATAAAATGGATGACTTCTTGGCCAGTTTGGAAAATGTTACAGATTTATTCAGTGATGATGAGGAGTTGGATGACATAGATTTTGATATCTTGGAACCAGCACCCACTCCAGGTGGTCGCAAATTTGATATGGTAACATTAGAAGATGTGGATCAGTTTCTTCGGGCCCAAGAGAACGACAACACCAGGCGACTCCAACTAAATTTAATGATTATATTGCCAGTTTCTTTCTGGCTGTTAAGAAGTAGAATGGAGAGGAATATGAACCGTCGACAGTGAGATCGTTTTTGGCAAGCATTGACCGGTACCTCAGAAGAAACAGATATCCTGTACATATCTTGACAGATATTCAGTTCGATAGATGCAGAGAAGTCCTTCGTTCCAAGCAAAAGCAGCTGAAATCTTTGGGTAAAGGTAACAAACCGATGGCTGCCGACTCGATGACGGATGAAGAAATAGACTTGATGTTCACCGCAAAAGTTCTTGGGCCCCACAGTGCCAATTCCCTATTACACTCTTTGTGGTTTATACATTCAGTGCAGTTTGGCATCAGAACAGGACAGGAGGCCCGTAACCTTAAATGGGGCGATATCCACCTGAAAGAAAAAGATGGAGAAAGTTACCTCATATACAGTCAGGAGAGGCAAACTAAGACACGGACTGGATTGAATCCAAGAGATGTGAGGAAAACCAAACCACGAGCCTATAGCATCCCTGACCAACCGGATAGAGATCCGGTGGAATTGTATAAGCTCTACAGTGAGAAGAGACCAGAAGGCTTCTCTGACCCCGACTCCCCATTCTACCTGGGAATCAATGTAATTGATGGGAAGGACCCTGGACCAGAACATACCTAGTACAAGAAGAAAGCCATGGGACTTAACAGAATATACGACATCATGAACAGGCTGAAGGAAGGATCCGGCATGAAGACAACTGACAAGCGTTTAACTTGCTACAGGTATTTTGGAAACATTAAACTATTTACCAGGAATGACCGTACTACTGTAAATATAAAGTTTCTCGTTTCGTAACTATTTGTATGATAATCGTTCATCAAATTTACATGTTTTATTCTAGTTATGGAAATATTTCTGAGAATTTGATTCATGACCAAATTTGTGGGGATGACCATATCTCATTTGGATTGAAATATCTCATTTGGGATATTATATCCCAATAAGTGCCCAAAAACATGTGTTTGCAGTCTAAAGTTTGTAAAAAATGTGAAATAATTTTGGTATGGCCCTCTATGATCTCATGCAGAATATTGAAAACTGTATTTTTTTTAATCAAATGAAAAAAAAATAACAAAATATTGAGGAATAAATATTTCATATGACCTAATTTTTATTTGTAATAATTTTATATTCCACTTCATTTACAAACCTTCCCAAATAAATGATAACATGTAATGATTTGGGTCATTTGGATCGATTTAAGTAAAATACTGCCCCCCCTTTCCTCCACACATAGGACACATGCAACTCCCCCCCCCCTTCTGTTTTGTTGTTGTTGTTGTAGTAATATTATTCTTGTTATTATAAGGCGAAATACTATCGTAATCATTGAAATAATACATGCCAAGGAAGTAATATACGTAATATTTTGGGTTGAATGTAACTTTTGATGAATTCATTATGACAGCAAAACACCCAGGTCATTTTTTCGGACTTTTTTTTTCAGTGCAAGGAAGCACCTGATGCAGAATCTCTCCGACAAAGGGGTTCCCCCAAATCAAATCATACAAATTTCCGGACACAAAAACGTTAACAGCCTTAATAATTACAGTAAACTTAATCCAAATCAGTGCAGAAATATTTCTCACATACTTTCCAACAACGCCACCGAGCAGCCAGAGTCCGCCCTCGCCATCACTGAACCGCCGACGTCATCGATCGTAACTTCGTCATCTTCTTCGGCAACTTTGAGTTCCACTTCTGCGGCTGCAACATCAATCCAAAATCCCACAATTCCGCCCTCCCTGCCTGGTATTTTCGTTGGGAATGAAATTCACGGAAGTATTCACGTCCATTTCCACCAAGCGCTCCATTTACAGCACTCAGGTTCGACGCTGACAACGGAAAACCAGTACCAGGTCATCCTTCCCCTTCTTCCCGATCTCTCCGGCGGACTGCAGTGCTCGCTCCCCCAAACAGTTGACGTGGTCTCACCGACATCGGTTACACCGCACCTCGCCACGGCATGAGTTGAACTTTACTTTCTTTTGATCGATGACAGTTATTTGAAATTTCTGAATTAGCAATTTGCATACCACCAGTAAAGTCCAAATTGCTTCGATGAACGTTTATTTGCAAACAAATAAAATATGGATAGACTTCCAATTTCTTCGCTTCCAACAGAAATTGACACTTCACTGTGCTCCACAAATATTGTGTATACATACGCGCGCGCTGCCTTAAATTTGTAAAATGTTTTAAAAATTATTTGTTGTATGATAAATTTACATCAGTTCAAACGGAAATCGTTGTTTGTCTTGAAATTTGTTGTTAAAAATATCTGCAAAGCATATTGTTCGTTAAAGTCGAGAACTACATATTTCTGGCGTAGTGCCTAAAATTTGAGTAATCTGTCAAATTGACCCAGATTTTAAAATCGACTGTCTGAGTGACGGGGCGATTTATCTTTTGGGGGTTGTTTTTTTCACAAAAAGTTTTCAATATTCCATTGTTATGTAGAGAATAAAAAGAAGATCTACGTTTTGTTGATGAATACCATAAATATTTCATCTCGTGGGATGAGAAAATTGGTATTTTCTCATCCCACTCGATGAAATATTTATGGTATTCATCAACAAACAGTAGATATCCTCTATATATTTTGTATTACTAATGAAAAATAAATTGGTCGTCAGCAGGATTCGAACGCAAGACATGGGCCAAACGGTCCGATGCTTTGCTGACTGTGCTATGAAGGCTCTTCGGTATTAAGCTGCTGGGTTGTCCCTGTGATGGCCAAACCTCTCCCTCGATGTTGCAATTCGCTCAAAGGCTTTATAATGAAGAAATGATTATATGATATATCGTCTTCCCACCACTCGGTAATTACGAGTATGATATGGTTTTGAACGCGGAAAAATAAATTGGTCGTCAGAGGGATTCAAACCCAGGACCCCGGCTAAACGCTTCTATGCTCTACCGACTGAGCTATGACGGCCCGTATATATTACAGCCGTGGAATGTCCCTGTGATGACAAATCTTCTCTATCGGTGTTCATTTTGAAGAAATGATTATATGATACAGCGCATTGCCCACCACATAGTCCGAGCTCCTATGATCCTTCAGCCACACGACTGATAATATCTGACAGCTTGTCCGGATGGGGTCAGAGTTCTCTCTATCCAAAAAGCGCGAAATGGGAGCGATCACCGGTTCGTGCGACCCAATCTCATTAATTATTTTTTAAATATTCGGTCGTTCTACAACAAATAACTCGCATATATCTATTGGTGAATAATTTTCCTTCATTGTCAGCTCAAATTTAACAAGATCCGTCATATTCTTCATAAGTTTTAGCGCTTTTAACTTCTACCTCATTCCAAATGGAAAACTGAGCCAGTTGCGGTTTCGTTGAAGCAAATGAAATGAAAGCGAAGTTGTTAACACTGTAAGA
Organism: Hanleya hanleyi; assembly: GCA_036873755.1. Classification (NCBI taxonomy): domain Eukaryota; kingdom Metazoa; phylum Mollusca; class Polyplacophora; order Lepidopleurida; family Hanleyidae; genus Hanleya; species Hanleya hanleyi. The sequence goes on from JAVTVY010023461.1 coordinate 57,477, forward strand.
GACGAATAATGAGACGGATATTGTTAAGCTTGGGTTGACAATGAAGGGAAATTATTAGTTAATAAATATATGTGAGTCAAGTGTTCTAGAATGGCGGAATATGTTCTTTATTTTATACTCTAAATCATATAATCATTTCTTCAATTATAAATACGTCTTGTAGGATCCGACGGTAGATTCCTGTTTCACATAGAGAATTATACATACGTGGTGTACCGTACTGTCCTTAAAAGCTAAGGACATAGGCGTCAGATCTGTCGTTCATTAAGCAGCCGATATCCTGTTATCAAATATCCAAATATGTTTAAACAAGAAAAAGAGCCTATTTGGCATTATGCACTATACATCATTAAGACTGAATCTATGAGTTTTTCGATAATTGACTGATGGTCAGTAACCCTGACCGTTTTCCTTATGGTCTTAACCTTAGGACTCCGACACATAGCAGCTCAATAATGCATGAAAACAAATAATGTGATTTTTATGATTTAATCTAGAAAACAACGATTGGATCTCCATTCAAACAGGTGCGAGGATTATTCTTGTGCATGAACAATACTGTGAGACGTGTTTTATTTATACAGAGATTATAAAAACAGAAATTGTAGTTTCCAGTCTGGTGCATACCTGTCGACGTGAAGGAATAACAACACCAATACTCATCGTGATTCTCTCGAGCTTTAGCGAAAGGAACGATTGCTTCGAGGCGAGCGATATACAAAACCGGATTGATGCGAAAAACGATCCAAAGAGGTAATTTATCCGAAAACATCGTTTTAAACTGTTCTTAATATCCTCTACATTTATTCACGAACAATCGTAACTAAAGAAAAGGTGATTCATGGGAACGCGCTCAAACATCATAGCGTTGGCTTCCTCTAGGTACGATATATCAACGTAGCTATAGATAGCGGGGATAGTATCTCAATCTAAGAGGTGCTTTCCAGCACATTGGCCTTTTTAGTTGAGGGAAGTTGATTCCACTAAAGTTGAACTCGTTTAACTTCAGGGAAATGTTTAATCATCTGCTTGAGGGAGGGGAAATTCCACTCTTACTGAACTTTCACTAAAGTTGTTTTAAGAGAGCATATAATTGTGTATAGAAGCCAGTTGAAGACAGAAGCGATTTAACTTTTCCAAATAACGCCGGAAATGTGACACAGTTCCTAGCATGCAATCGTTCCTCTATTAAATAAATGCGGAGGCATTCAAGCGTTGAACAGTTATGTCGCGTATTTGTAGAGACTGAGTTTTCAGGTTCGTTTAAATATGGGAATGATGTCTATAGGAACCTTTGTCTCTCATACTAAGTCAATACATTGTATACCATGACCAACCGCAGAAGTTACCGAATATAAAAAATGTGACGATATTAATAGATCTCACAAACTTGTAAAACAGGTCTCTACCACCAAGCGTCTTCACATAATGTTGGTCAAATTTGGCGATACATACTGATACGCATACTGATTGCAACAATACGACCCTAGCGTGCAATATCTATGGCGTTGCGTTTCCAAAATTGTATCTAATTCCGCTTAAGGGCAGTATGAACCCATTTACTTCAAGATACTCTTGGCGTTCAATATGCGCAATCAAAACGTGACTGAGATACACCATTCTTTAGATAACGACTTTAAAACGAAAATCATATGGATTAATAATGCTGATCTGCGATACGGATTTGACATTCTGGAACATCATGTTATCTTGCCGGCATCAATGAAAACTGTTGATGGCTTGCAGGAATCTAGTCTATGATTTGTTTTAATAAATGCTAATTCTGTTATATGAACTAGGTATTGTAATTATAGACGCAGAAGTTATTTAGTGGACGACGGCTGATTATTGAATGATGGACTAGACGCTTGTATTGAGAGCAAGTTATGTGCGTCATCAGATGTACTTTATCTAAACAGCAAAACATGAATTGTGCTGATATGCCTACAAACCGTCCAGAAACTGACTTGTATTTTGTACGACTAGGATTCGATTCGATGTCTTGCAGCCATCGCTGAAAATTGGTTATCACTTTTGTTTTGCGAGAAACTAACTCGACTCGAAATTAGTTCCACGTTAATTGGTAAATCATATTCTGTTAATTCTTACGTTGATCTCAGTTGTTCTACGACGAACTGTATGTATTTAGTTTTCTGTAAGAAGTGTTCAACAGTATGTTGGCAAGACCAACAGTATGTTGACAAGACCACCCAAAGACACCATCTGAGGGTGAACGGTCACCGAAAATCCGTTAGGAAAAAGCAATTGCTTATAGGCAAACATTTTTCTGGCCCCGACCATGGCTGGGACAACTTCAGTATCCAGATTATAGACATAGTCTACTCGTCTACCAAGGATTCCTCCTGTGGATTTGAGAGAAAAATCGGAGAGCGGGAACTGTTCTGGATGTTGGAGCTTGGGTCATTGTCTCCGTATGGTTTAAATGATAATGTCAAAGGGTTCGGCAATGTTACAAACCGCCATTCAAATAGATCCAATATTTCCCAGCTATTTAAGCCCCACCAACGGAGACATCGCAGACATGGCCGAAGAAAGTTAATAGTGCGTTGATTCACGGCCATACCACTTTAAATTATTTAGTGGGTTTAACTAACACAACCACGATACATAAGCTTGCGTACAGTCTTGTATGCGTTATCTCTGAGAGTTTTAAATCATATTGGCAGAGATATACAACGATCAGTGTCTTCAGGAAATATTATACCACCCACAATCACTAAGTTTGTCAAGATCTAGCGTATTTTCGATTGTATCGAAAGACCGGCTTCTCTTGAAACTCAACTACTTGGGTAAAGGACTGGACAATATTAGTTTACGCAGCCCTGTACCAAACTATTTTAAGTTCACAGAAACTCCTTGCATTTCATACAGTATACTAAATCTACAGCCACCAAAATATTCAATTACTCTAGTGCTGTCCAGTTTGAGCTTGACTGGAACTTATATAAATTATACACGTCTGTAGGTTATAGATGTGATTGTGAATCATCGAACATTATCTATGCACCATACATGCATGTTGTGACTGTTGACCGTGATATAGTGAGTGATGAAGACGTAACAACACTTCTGATGAAGGGACCTAAATATAGAGATCCGAGAAAAATAAACCTGAAGGCGGACCAGAAGATAGTCCTGTCTGCACTAGAAGAGTATGTTGAGTGATAAAAGCGAGAACAAGTTGAACCTACAGTAATCGCAGACTGACTGGAACTCACCAAGAACAAGATCGTTGAAACAATCCGCCATACTGAGAGTAGTATCCTTCTCCAAGCAAAACAAGTACTGAGAAACCTCATTTCGCAAGAAGTTCTAGCAGGTTCGTCAAACAAAGAAAACTCCAAATAATATCATATCCATATCTAAATATTACTATTACCAGGTGCTGGTTAAGGAATTGTGTATAAGCACATCATCGAATACGTCTACTTACTCCCAAACAGCAATGACTCTGGAAGATTTATTTGACAACCACAAAACGGTTCTCGGGAGAAGAGGTATTTGTCTTCCAGCCACTGATAATGATATACCAGTACTGGACTACCAAAATGCATAAATTACCATACAAAGCTAGATTCATAGCTGGTTCTAGAAGCTGAACCACCAGCTTCTTTCAACCCTGTTGACGAGGGCCCTTCAAGAGGTAAAATCATTTTAGGAAAGATATTGCCACTATCTCTAAAAACTCTGGCATTGAATACATGTTGAATTACAACACATATAAGGGAAGTGGGAAGAGATGCCGACACACTGACTGCGTCATATGACTTCACAGAATAGTCTTCTGGTAAACCTATTCCAAAGCACATACCAAGAATCTAACGATTCGTGATATGTGTTGTATCTCAGGTACGCTTTTATTGTACCTGTTCATGTGGCAACATGGATGATATGACCACACGGCCCCTAGCACCGGCATAAGCGGTATTAGATACAAATCTAGAGAGCTATGATGGAAATGCTCTGACAACTCGTATACTGGTAATTGGTGAGCTGTTTCGCTGTGACAACTCGTACATTGGAGATTGGTGAGCTGTATCGTCGTCAGATGTAAATGACGGCAATTAACACAAAAGACTAGTCTGTAAGGTCCGATGTCGACCCAGCATCAACTTCCCACAAATGCCAACATATATCAAAGACCAAAAGGTCTATACAGGGGGCGGCCCTCGGGGACGAAACGTCCACCAGCAGAATCTCGCCATATACAGGTAAAAACTACAACACATATAAGGGAAGTGGGAAGAGGTGCCGACATACTGACTGCGTCACATGACTTCACAGAATAGTCTTCTGGTAAACCTATTCTAAAGCACATACCAAGAATCTAACGATTCGTGATATGTGCTGTATCTCAGGTACGCTTTTATTGTACCTGTTCATGTGGCAACATGGATGATATGACCACACGGCCCCTAGCACCGGCATAAGCGGTATTAGATACAAATCTAGAGAGCCATGATGGAAATGCTCTGACAACTCGTATACTGGTAATTGGTGAGCTGTTTCGCTGTGACAACCGTACATTGGAGATTGGTGAGCTGTATCGTCGTCAGATGTAAATGACGGCAATTAACACAAAAGACTAGTCTGTAAGGCCCGATGTCGACCCAGCATCAACTTCCCACAAATGCCAACATATATCAAAGACCAGAAGGTCTGTACAGGGGCGGGCCTCGGGGACGAAACGTCCACCAGCAGAATCTCGCCATATACAGGTAAAAATTACAACACATATAAGGGAAGTGGGAAGAGGTGCCGACATACTGACTGCGTCATATGACTTCACAGAATAGTCTTCTGGTAAACCTATTCCAAAGCACATACCAAGAATCTAACGAATCGTGATATGTGTTGTATCTCAGATACGCTTTTATTGTACCTGTTCATGTGGTAACATGGATGATATGACCACACGGCCCTTAGCACCGGCATAAGCGGTATTATATGCAAATCTAGAGAGCTATGATGGAAATGCTCTGACAACTCGTATACTGGTAATTGGTGAGCTGTTTCGCTGTGACAGCTCGTACATTGGCGATTGGTGAGCTGTATCGTCGTCAGATGTAAATGACGGCAATTAACACAAAAGACTAGTCTGTAAGGTCCGATGTCGACCCAGCATCATCTTCCCACAAATGCCAACATATATCAAAGACCAAAAGGTCTGTACAGGGGGCGGGCCTCAGGGACGAAACGTCCACCAGCAGGATCTCGCCATATACAGGTAAAAATTACAACACATATAAGGGAAGTGGGAAGAGGTGCCGACATACTGACTGCGTCATATGACTTCACCGAATAGTCTTCTGGTAAACCTATTCCAAAGCACATACCAAGAATCTAACGATTCGGGATATGTGTTGTATCTCAGGTACGCTTTTATTGTACCTGTTCATGTGGCAACATGGATGATATGACCACACGGCCCCTAGCACCGGCATAAGCGGTATTAGATACAAATCTAGAGAGCTATGATGGAAATGCTCTGACAACTCGTATACTGGTAATTGGTGAGCTGTTTCGCTGTGACAACTCGTACATTGGCGATTGGTGAGCTGTATCGTCGTCAGATGTAAATGACGGCAATTAACACAAAAGACTAGTCTGTAAGGTCCAATGTCGACCCCCAGCATCAACTTCCCACAAATGCCAACATATATCAAAGACCAAAAGGTCTATACAGGGGGCGGCCCTCGGGGACGAAACGTCCACCAGCAGAATCTCGCCATATACAGGTAAAAACTACAACACATATAAGGGAAGTGGGAAGACGTGCCGACATACTGACTGCGTCATATGACTTCACAGAATAGTCTTCTGGTAAACCTATTCCAAAGCACATACCAAGAATCTAACGATTCGTGATATGTGTTGTATCTCAGGTACGCTTTTATTGTACCTGTTCATGTGGCAACATGGATTATATGACCACACGGCCCCTAGCACCGGCATAAGCGGTATTAGATACAAATCTAGAGAGCTAGGATGGAAATGCTCTGACAACTCGTATACTGGTAATTGGTGAGCTGTTTCGCTGTGACAACTCGTACATTGGAGATTGGTGAGCTGTATCGTCGTCAGATGTAAATGACGGCATTTAACATAAAAGACTAGTCTGTAATGCCCGATGTCGACCCAGCATCAACTTCCCACAAGTGCCAACATATATCAAAGACCAAAGGTCTGTACAGGGGGCGGGCCTCGGGGACGAAACGTCCACCAGCAGAATCTCGCCATATACAGGAAAAAATTACAACACATATAAGGGAAGTGGGAAGAGGTGCCGACATACTGACTGCGTCACATGACTTCACAGAATAGTCTTCTGGTTAACCTATTCAAAGCACATACCAAGAATCTAACGATTCGTGATATGTGTTGTATCTCAGGTACGCTTTTATTGTACCTGTTCATGTGGCAACTTGGATGATATGACCACACGGCCCCTAGCACCGGCATAAGCGGTATTAGATACAAATCTAGAGAGCTATGATGGAAATGCTCTGACAACTCGTATAATGGTAATTGGTGAGCTGTTTCGCTGTGACAACTCGTACATTGGCGATTGGTGAGCTGTATCGTCGTCAGATGTAAATGACGGCAATTAACACAAAAGACTAGTCTGTAAGGTCCGATGTCGACCCAGCATCAACTTCCCACAAATGCTAACATATATCAAACACCAAAAGGTCTGTACAGGGGGCGGGCCTCGGGGACGAAACGTCCACCAGCAGAATCTCGCCATATACAGGTAAGAATTACAACACATATAAGGGAAGTGGGAAGAGGTGCCGACATACTGACTGCGTCATATGACTTCACAGAATAGTCTTCTGGTAAACCTATTCCAAAGCACATACCAAGAATCTAACGAATCGTGATATGTGTTGTATCTCAGGTACGCTTTTATTGTACCTGTTCATGTGGTAACATGGATGATATGACCACACGACCCTTAGCACCGGCATAAGCGGTATTATATGCAAATCTAGAGAGCTATGATGGAAGTGCTCTGACAACTCGTATACTGGTAATTGGTGAGCTGTTTCGCTGTGACAGCTCGTACATTGGCGATTGGTGAGCTGTATCGTCGTCAGATGTAAATGACGGCAATTAACACAAAAGACTAGTCTGTAAGGTCCGATGTCGACCCAGCATCATCTTCCCACAAATGCCAACATATATCAAAGACCAAAAGGTCTGTACAGGGGGCGGGCCTCAGGGACGAAACGTCCACCAGCAGGATCTCGCCATATACAGGTAAAAATTACAACACATATAAGGGAAGTGGGAAGAGGTGCCGACATACTGACTGCGTCATATGACTTCACAGAATAGTCTTCTGGTAAACCTATTCTAAAGCACACCGAGAATCTAACGATTCGTGATATATGTTGTATCTCAGGTACGCTTTTATTGTACCTGTTCATGTGGCAACTTGGATGATATGACCACACGGCCCCTAGCACCGGCATCAGCGGTATTAGATACAAATCTAGAGAGCTATGATGGAAATGCTCTGACAACTCGTATACTGGTAATTGATGAGCTGTTTCGCTGTGACAACTCGTACATTGGCGATTGGTGAGCTGTATCGTCGTCAGATGTAAATGACGGCAATTAACACAAAAGACTAGTCTGTAAGGCCCGATGTCGACCCAGCATCAACTTCCCACAAATGCCAACATATATCAAAGACCAAAAGGTCTGTACAGGGGGCGGGCCTCGGGGACGAAACGTCCGCCAGCAGAATCTCGCCATATACAGGTAAAAATTACTGGTAAACCTATTCCAAAGCACATACCAAGAATCTAACGATTCGTGATATGTGTTGTATCTCGGGTACGGTTTTATTGTACCTGTTCATGTGGCAACATGGATGATATGACCACATGGAAGATCTTGATGCTAAAGGTCACATACGGTACAGACATGTATCCACATGAGATTTCTCGACATTCTAATCCACAACATTTCATCAGGACATTATTGTCCGTCTTAATTCATTGATAGTATCGGTGGTCAAGAAAACTGATCGCCGTCAGAAGCCATAAAGCATTCTTTAGCTCTATTACATACAATGGATATCATTCATGGGATGTTTCTTTGTTTATAGATTTGCTCGAATTTCTCATTAGTAATATCTGTGTGAAATTTGGCAATACAATATGTCAACAGCATATAGGTATTCCGATGGGTACTAATTGTGCACCCCTTTTGACTGACCTATATCTGTTCTCTTATGAATACGACTATATGCAGAGGCCCTCAAAAACATTATTTCAAAGCCCGTTCCTTCTCGTTCATCAAATGCTATATAGACGACCTTATTGCTGTGGATAATCGCTATATAAATGACGCAGTGAAGGATATATATCCACCTTCACTGGATTTGAAGGAACTACAGATGTCCCTAGCGGCACATAGACATTTGTACCTATATTTCTATACAAATGAAGCGCGCCTTTACGACAAAAGAAATGATTACAATTTAGACATCGTAAACTATCTCAGATATTACCTTAGGGATCTAGTAGCATTTGCTAGATCCTGTGTTGAATGTGACGATTTTAATCAACGTCACAAAACATTATTGCAAAAATTTATAATACAGGGCTATATCACCAAGCGCTTCCACTCGAAGTTTCTCAAATTTGGCGATACATATCGCATGCTGATAGCAAAATACGAGCGTAGCCTACAAGATCTATGACGGTGCGTTTCGTAATTTGTGTCTAATTCCGTTCAACCCGTGGATAGGGGCCGTACGAACCTATGTATTTCAAGATCCTCATAGTGTTCTTATGGACAGTCACAATCAAAGCGTGACTGCGACACATCATACTCTAGATAACGACTTTACAACGTATATCGTATGGATTCAGAATACTGATCAGCGATACGGTGTTGATATTTCTGGAACATTATGATGTCTTGTTGGCATCATTGAGAACTGTCGACCGCTTCTGTCTTGCAGGAAATTAGCCTAGTTTTATGTATACTATGATTTATCTTTTTAATTTGGTGCTAATGCTATTATAGGAATTAGGTCTTTGGATTATGGACGCGGAAATTCTTTAAAAGACGACGGCAGCTTGTATTTTACCCCTAATTCAAAGTTGGTGCTAATATTTTCTTATGGACTAGGTCCTTATATTATGGTCGCGGAAATGTTTGCATGGACGACAGCTGGTTATTGAATGTTCAACCTGACATTCTAGTCCAGTCAATCTGCTGTTTGACCTAGAAAAAATTGCAACAGAATTGCGGTTTGCTGCAACTATTCCCACAAACCATCCCGAACAACATATAAAAAATGTATTTGAATATAAGCGGGGCAAATGTTTTAATTTGCATAAATCCAAGATGGCCGTCGTGCGCAATATGTTCGGTAAATATTACACAGTATACACTATACCTTGGGCAGAGTTGCTCAAATTCAGCACTACAAATTGAAACAACTTCACATACATTCATACTGATAATATTTGTAGATATTTTGACCAAGTAAATAGCCAAGATGGCTGCCATTCCCAAGATGGCCGCTGTTCAGACAGTCGGATACCATCTCCAGTATATTAATTCAACGATAACGGTGGTCCTTCAAGGAATGAAGGTAACGTTGATTCTTCAAAGAATGGAGGTAACGGTGGCTCTTTAGGTATGAAAGTAACGGTTATCCTTCAGAGAATGGAGGTAATGGTGGTCTTTCAGGTAAGGGGTAACGGTGGTCCTTCAGGTATGAGGTAACGCTGGTCTTTCGGAAAATGAGGTAACGGTGATCCTTCAAGGAATGAAAGTAACGGTGGTCCTTCAAGGAATGGCGGTAAAGTTGGTCATTCAGGTATGGAGGAAACGGTGGTCTTTTAGATATGGAGATAACGTGGGACCTTCAGTTTTGGAGGTAACGGCGACCATCCAAAGAATAGTTGTAACGGTGGACTTTCAGGTGTGAAAGTAATGGTGGTCCTTCCGATATGGAGGTAACGGTGGTCCTTCAAAGAATGGAAAAAAAAACGGTGATCATTTTGGTATGAAGGTAACAGTGATGCTTAAAACAATGGAAGTACTCGTGGTCCTTCAGGTATGAGGTTACGGTGGGCATTCAGATATGAGGTAATGGTGGTCCTTCGGGTATAAGGTAAGGGTAGACTTTCGGAAATGGAGGTATCGGTGATCCTTCAAAGGTAACGGTGGTTTTTCAGGTATGGAGGTAACGGCGATCTACCAGGTATGAAGGTAACAGTTATCCTTCAAGAAATGAAGGTAACGGTGGACCATCAGGTATGGAGGTAACAGTTATTCTACAAATACAAGCGTCTAGTCCGTCGTTCAATATTCATCTGTCGTCCATTAAAGAATTTCCGCGTCCATAATCCAAAGACCTAATTCATATAAAAGCATTAGCACCAAATTTACAGAATGAATCATGGTATATATAAAACTAGGCTAGTTTCCTGCAAGAGAGAAGAACTGAGGTAACGGTGAACATCAATGTGTGGCGGTAACGACGGTCTATCATGTATGGGGGTAACGGTGATCTCTCAAAGAATGGAGGTAACGGTGGACCGGTGATGGTGGTCTTTCTGGTATGGCGGAAACGGTGGCCCTTTAGATATGGAGCTAACGCGGGACCTTCAGTTATGGAGGTAATGGCGACCATCCAAAGAATGGGGGTAACGTTTGACTTTCAGGTTTGGAGGTTACGCTGCTCCTTCAAGGATTAGAAGCAACTGTGGCCCTTCAAGGAATTAAGGTAACGGTGGACCCTCAGTTATGGAGGTAACTGATGTCTTTCAATTATGGAGATATTGCACGTAAATGTGATCTTTTCAGGAATGGAAGTAACGGTGGTCCTTCAGTTATGTGGATAACAATGGTCCTTCAAGGCATGGTGGTAATGGTGGACCTCCAGGGATAGAGGTAACGGTGATCCTTCAGTTATGTGGACAACAATGGTCGTTCAAAAATGGAGGTAACGGTGGACCTTCAGGTATGGAAGTAACGGTGGTCCTTCAATTATGGAGGTACCGGTGGTCCTTTTGTTATGGAGGATATGGTGGATCTTCAGTTATGGAGATTACGGTGGACCTTCAAGTAATGGAGGTAACGTTTGAACTTCAGGTATACAAGTAACGGTGATCCTTGGGGTAGGAAGCAATGATAGACCTCCAGGAATAGAGGTAACGGTGATCCTTCGAGCAATATAGGTAACGGTGGTCCTTCAAGGAATGGAGGTAACGGTAGACATTCATGTATGCAGGTAACGGTGGTCCCCAAGTAATGGAGATAAGGAACATCCTTGAACAGAGGGCGGTAACGGTGGTCAGTCAGGTATGAAGGTAACGGTGAACCTTCCATGTATAGATGTAACGGTGGACATGTATACAGGTAAAGATGTTCCTTCAAGGAATGCAGAAACCCGTGGTCCTTCAGATATGAAGGTAAAGGTGGTCTTTCGAGGAATTAAAGAATTTGATAATTCAGGAGATATTGTTCATTTTGTTTATCTGGTCGCGAGACTGTTCGAATTCGGCGGCCACCCTCGGATAATTATCGACCTTGTTTGATCGATTTCATCATGTACTATTTCTTCTTCGCTTTGTTCCTCAAGACAACTATTGTGTCACTACTTACAACCTTCATATTATACATGTCTTTATACTTCACATCACGCGATCCCAAATGTGAAGCGGAACTCCTGAAAGTAAGACTGACGACTGGTTATCGCTATGGCAGACCCGCTATCTGCCATGGTACGACTTTGTCAGACGAACCATGGCTGGGAATGATGCTACTCTAAAGAGAGAACATGTTTCAAAGAGCATAAGACAGATAAGATAGCAGTTGTTCATTTAACCATATCTGGCTTGGGCGATTTGGGGTCTACCGCAGTCTGAGGAGGGGGGGGGGCAGGTGGTGAGCGAAAAGTGACCCTACATATTTTCGCTATCGCCCAGGCAGGAGGGTTGATACGTACGACGCTATATCTTTGAGTCGAGCTCTACGAGAAAATGTAAAAAAATCCACGAGGCCGCCATGATGACGTCACAGTTACGTCATTTTCAAAAATGTGCATTTTTGGGGCGATTTTTCGGTCAGAATACAAACACGCTCGACCACAATGGCCAGGCAGAGGTAAAAATCTGGGTAATCTTCATTGCTCATGTCAAAGGTGCATTGTAGGGTGTTCTGGTCAGCAAAATCAGATTTGGCGAATTTTATATATAGACACAAACATTATTTAAATCGGACAAAAACATCTATTTCTCAGATGTACTGGCAGAAGAACATAGGCCATCTTGGAAAATGGCGACCATTTTGAACTATGGGCAGACAAATGTCTTCCACCCTTCATCCGTTGTCAATTATTTATGCGAAGATGCATTAGCTCAAACCGCTATTTGAAAATACATTCCCGGAATGTAATATCCGCATAAATATATAGACAGAAAACAAGCAATGAGCGAACATCTTGGATTTATGCAAATTAGAAATTTTCTCCTGTCACATCAATCTATATTTTTGATATGTTGTTCGGAATCACTTCAAAAATTATTTACAGCAAACCCCGTTTCTGTTGCATTTTTTTGTAGGTTTGTTGATTTTCTCGATAGATTGACTGGATTATTTGTAATAAAGATTTATTTCTTGTCTGTTTGGAACGTTGGTACCAACAATTTTACACGTCATTCAAAAATTGTTATGACTTCAATAACTTTTAATCAATTTGTTTTGCTTTCAGCGACTGAGTGCCGGATGTGTTAACTATATCGCGTCGCGGTCGCCCACGTGCCGGCTGAGGATCGAATGTATTTTGGAGAGCAAGCTACAATATCGTGAGCAATAAGGTTTTTCTGACTCAACCGGACCATTCAAACTGTATTTTTCATGTTCACCTAATTGCCGTAATTGATTGAATACATATGGATTTTCATTTCCGTGGGGAGTTCTTGATTACCCATCCATACATCATTTAGGTTAATTGCTAGCAATTATCTTTGACAAGTACGATTATTACTAATGTATATTTTGATGAATATTGTATTCACGGCTTAAATATACACAGCTCACAATGGCTCATCATGATCGATAAATTCCACCTCATTATGACAAACGAACAGTCACTCTAATCGATAACTTGCAAATACCATTTGATGGCGGCGAAGTGAATCCAATGTAAACCCCTTCAGGGGATAGCAATGAGCCCTCGTTCGTACAAGAGTGACTTCAGTATACTTACTAACTACAGTATATTGATTCATATAAGAGAGGTGCTATGTGACCAGGGTGAATTTAGAAGATATTACAGCATTATAGTGAAACTATTCACCTAGTTTTTTAATCAGTATCCCATAACGAAACACAAATTGGAACTGTTTGCATAGGCATAACATATTCCCAAAATGATAGGATATATTTTCAGAAATGAAAAATAAATTGTGCGTCAGCAGGATTCGAAATCAAGACATGGGCCAAGCGGGCCGATGCTCTGCTGACTGAGCTATAACGGCGTTGAGGTATCAAATTCCTGGATTATCCCTGTGATGGCCATCCCTTAATCTCGCGGTGTTGCAGTGCGCGCAACCGATCTGATAACAAAGAGATTGATATAGCGTATTGCCTACCACCCGGCGATTTCGAGTATGATACGGTTGTGAGAGAAAAAAAAATATACTCTAAACGCGTCTATGCACTACAACTAAGCTATGATGGCCCATGTGTATTACACTATCGGTCTTTATCGGTGTTGCAATGTGCACAACTGACTTCATAATGAAGAAAAGATAATATGATATAGCGCATTGCCCAACAACCTAGTCCGATCTTCCTATGATCCTTCAGCCACACGACGGATAATTTCTGATAGCTTGTCTGGGTTCTCTCTATCCAAAAAGCGCAAAATATTCGGCACTTAACTCACATATATTTATTAGTGAATAATTTCCCTTCCTTGTCAGCCTAAATTTAACAAGATCCGTCATATTCTTCACAATTTTTAGCACTTTAAACTTCTACCTCATTCCAAACGGAAAACTGAATCAGATGTGGTTTCGTTGAAGCAAATTAAAGGAAAACGATGTTAACACTGTAATGGACGAATAATGAAACGGATCTTGTTAAGTTTGGGCTGAAAATGAAGGAAAATTACTAGTTAAGAAATGTAAGTGAGTTGAGTGTTGTAGAACGCTCGATTTTTTTTAAAATAATTTGTACTGGGATGAGATCACACAATCCAGTGGTCGTTCCCATTTTTCATTTTTTGGAGGGAGAGAACTCTGACCCCAGCCAGACAATCTGTCAGAAATTATCCGTCGTGTGGATGAAGGGTCATAGGAAGCTCGGACTATCCATCACCGAGCGAGATCATATCATATTCAAATTCGCCCAATGCGCTATATCATATAATCATTTATTCAATAATGAATAGGTCTTTTGGATCCGTCGGTAGATTCCTATAATGTTTTCGCATAGACAAGTATACATACGTGTTATACTGTTCTTCAATGCTGGTGACATAGGCGTCAGATCTGTCTTTCGTTAGGCAGCCGATATCTTGTTGTCAAATATCCAAATATGTGTAAACAAGAACAAGAGCCTATTTGGCACTATGCGCTATACATCATTAAGACTAAATCGAGTTTTTCGCTTTTCGATAATTGACTGGTGGTCAGTAACATTGACCGTTATACTTATGATCTCAGTCTTAGTACCGGACATATCGCTTCTCACTAATGCGTCGACACAAAAATGTGATTTTCATGACCAATGGTTTCTTGGTTTTATTATCCCCAATATCCGTCAATATGTATCTTGTTTGCCTATTCTCCTCCTCGGACTATGATAATTATGACAAATCTAGAAGGGGAAGCTACATAGCATGTGGTGACTTTAGTGAGGACAAAATGCCTATGTTTGAATAAGATGCCGATGAACAAATGCAGATCACCAAACTGGTTCACGGACATATTGGAGTTTTACGTCTACATTATTATATTCAGGGATTTAGCCAAACGAGATTTGGTGATGTCATCAAGAGAATTCAAAATGACCTAAATGTTTTATGGAATATTTCCAGAGCTATAATTCTAATCTCTCAACGATGAAATTTGTTCATTTTATAGCATTATGCAAACTATCCAAGTTTGTTTTTGGAAAAATTCTAATTGGTTTATAGGAATACGGTTAGCATATCAGCGAGTTACAAAGAGGTACATTCTGGAAATTTTGCGGTTTATGAATTCTTAATTTCTGAATATGCAGTAACAAAGGTATATGCGATTCATCTTCACTGAAAAAAATCACTCGACCTATTTAAGTTCCTAGAATAAAAAGCTTGGTTACTAGATGCTATAAAAGAGGTATTTCAACATTTTGACCTCACAACCCACAGTAAGAAATAACAAAATAACAGACAAGGTTGCTGAATTACTCAAGGCAGGTTCGAAGTGAGAAAGTAGAAATTGGCTTGGTAAAATGAAAATTTGTAAACATAGATCAAAAGGGTACCTTCAGCAAAACAGACGTCGTTTTACATTTTCGTTTTACATTTTTCGGAAAACCTTGGTTCAGATAAATATTGTGTCATGGTCCATCCCCGTATCTCGGAAGATAAAACAACATTCTCCCTCCTTTCCTTCAGGGCTGGTACATTATTAAAAGAGCAAGAGTTATGGTTATTGACCAGGCTGCCTTATAAATGTCGGATTTGATGCGGGAAGGTCGTAATCCACCGCGGATCACAGTTGCTATTCAAATATGGTATAGGATACCCGTATCAATACCTCTGTTCTAACTAAGACATTGCTGGCCGTGAGTGACAATGGAATATTTAAGTCCGGATTTTTCTCTGTTTCAAATCACTAGATGGGTTCTAGCAGAGAGTTACGATGTAGCTATTCTATAGCCTGCTGAGGATTGAAGGAATTATTTGAGAAGTCGACCAGTTCAGCAAACTTGCGATGATCTAATCTAAATATATACGGACTTTTCTATTGATAGACCAGTTGAACATAATATTCATCTTATATATTTTTTCAGAAGGAAATATGGCGGGATTGAGATGTACGTTGCTTTAATAATGTATCCAAAGTTAATAGACATATATAGTCGTGATGCTGAAGGTTCAAGGCGCAGACTTTTACATTTTGAAAGATAATCCTAATCGGAATATTGCAACCGATTCTACCTTCGGTAAAGAATGCACATAATTGTTCACCCGCAATAGTTACACCATCTTCACAAGCTCATATACTTGTAAATCTTGAATCCTCGCAGGGGTGACTTAAATTGTTTTTTTTCGATATCGATATTCGAAGTCCGGGGTTTTTACTTTCACGATAATGTGTGTACGTGTAAAAAATGTCAACATTGGCACAGTATCCGCAAGAATGAACATCGATCCTATTAAAGTGAAGTCATAATCTACATTTGCAAAATAAACCTGCAACCCGGCGACTGTTTTCTGATTAACCCTATCTGCCCTGGGCTTTTTGGGACCTGTTGTAGCCTGGGGGCCATTGCCGAAATGGCACTCCCCCCCACCTCCTAATTATTTTCCTTACCCCTTGAGCTAGGGAGCTGAAACTTACCACACTATACCATTTGGTCAAGCTCTACCAGAAAATTTAACGAAATCCAAGATGGCCGTTTTGATGACGTCACAGTGACGTCATTTTCAAAAACGGCATTTTTTTCGTCGATTTTTCAGTCAGATTTTCCGATTTTTTTATTTATGCAATTTGTCCGCAAAAACTGCATGATAAGTTAGTAAATATTAATGTAATGTGAAATAAAATAGTTTTTGCCCGCTTTTCAGCGCGGAAAAGCATGAATTTTGAAGAAATATGACAAAAACATCACTTTTCTGAGACCCCACGTGGGCGCCATCTTGAATTTTCCCATGATCCTTTGCTCGAGAGTTATGCAAATAAGCTCAAAATGACTCCAATATGATAAACCATAAAGACACGGAGTTTTAACTCTCCATTTTTTGTCGTTCCGGAGATAGCGTAGAAAGTTTGGTAGCGGGGCCATTTCCAGCACCCCCGCCCCCCTCCCCCCAGGCCAGGTAGGGTTGAATCTACTTCATACTCGGATCGAAGTATTATCCCTCCGGATTGATGTACTAACACGGTAATAAAATATAACCTAAATTACTGTATTACGCAATTATCTACATGTGTTTCTACGTGTTTGGTTATACAACCATAACAACGACTTACGAGAAAGACACTGGCATTTTTATTGGAGATAATACTAAAACAAGCAAAATAGTAAAGATCACAATAAATCACATAGCCTCGTCAGTAGAAATCTGAAAGCTTTAGATAAACATATATGTGAGATAGCCAAGTAGCAGAAATAATACTTTGTAAATTTATCGACAATCCGTTTGTAATATTAGCGAGTATCGTCGGAGATGATTAATATTGCGAGCATGAATATGATGCCATGTGTCTTATGCATGATTGGTTTATTAGAGCTCTAACGGTAAGAATGGAATAATAGATAAACCGGTAACATGTAGTATAATTCACATGTAAGTAACACATCTATACTACAAATAGATACATTTCTTTCTGTTGTACCGTATATATATCGTCTACACGATTTTCTGAAGACAGAATGGGGTTTTCTTTTAGATAGCTAACATTTAATACTTTGCCCATGTATTGTTCATATATTTTTTTCATATATATTGTTCCTATACTTAAGTATGATAATAGAAAGTATTCATGATATACCATCATCAAGTCGGAAGTTCATTTCACTGTTTGTTTAAATATGTTGTCCTCTGTATGTATCACATGTACACATCCCCGAATATAGACTCGGCTGTTCATCTACTAACAGTATTAATAGTCATAGAGGATACACAAAGCTTCACCCCAGTCAATTTCCGCTTCCGCTATAACGCGTGATAATTCAGTTTAAAATGTTTACTGTACATTTTGGAAACCATTTTATAGTCTTGATGAGAGGGTGCTGTCAGATCCACACGATTTCTCCAGCTTTCCGAGAGATGAGATCTGATCTTTCATATCTTCGACTGGCTCTTCCTACAAAAGAATAAATTGCAGCACTTTCAGAACATTTCCTTTAGGGCTGCCGTATGGCAAGCCGGTTTACTTTTTATTCGGCATTTGCTGATATCATTAAATATTTGCTGATATCTTCAAATGATTTGCTGATATCATCAAATGATTTGCTGATATCATCAAATGATTTGCTGATATCATCAACTCAGTCGATTTGCTGATATCACCAAATGATTTGCTGATATCACCAAATGATTTGATGATATCAGCAAATCATTTGATGATATCAGCAAATCATTTGATGATATCATTAAATATGGCGGAACGTGAAAATAAGCCTAAATGTTAATGCCTGCTCCCTTCTCATCCTGTTTGATGATTTATACCTACTGGTATTTGGGTAAAGCTATCTTCCAACAAATCACATGCAATATTTATTACTTAAAGATTCAGACAATAACAATGAAACGCAACTACAGTGGCCTGGGTGATGTAGGTAATATGTTTAATAGCCACCGCTATCAAACCTCTAGTATATAACATACGCCAAAGTAAACTAATAAATGACAAATAGAATCACGAATATAAGGCCATTCGAATAAATATACCGTAGGGAAGATAAACTTTTCCATCGTGAGTTATTGACAAGTATATACAAATTCATTAGATCAGCATTTGAGTATAAAGGGGCTGAGGCGAAAGGGGAGTTGTAATGATTTCGGGAAAGCCTGCCAGCATGGAGCATGGTATATTAAGGCCGAACTGATTGTCGTACTCCATGACTGGTTAGCTTTTAGGGCAGGAGATAAGGCATACCCGCACGTACATTAATAAATTAATCTCTATGACCCTTTTCTGATCCGTAACAGGAGACAGCTCTCACCGTGAGGACAGAACTAACCAAGCTTCAATGAAGCCATATGGCTTCTTCTGATCTTTATATGATGTGGGTACTTGTGTAATCGAAAAGTCCTAAAGCCGGTACAGATTGAAACAGTTGTGTGACGTTATTTATCTAAGCATGTCCACTGTAAACTCAGTATGATCTCAAGCGCTATTTGTCGAACATTTCGATCACTTTTCAATTCTGTGTTATATCTATGTTGACCTTACGGGGGGGAGGGGATGTACACAGAAACTCGTGTACGAGGTAGGCCCACCACAGTGATTAATGGCCAGGACGTAAAGGTCAACCTCTGCTAATGAGAGCAGAAATTGTGGAGCGAGCCTGTGAAACGGGACATGCGCTGTGAGGAAGTTTACTGTCATTCTGAACAGGGAGCCTTCCACTTTATGGTTCCTACTTTGACCTTTCGCCATATTTAATGATATCATCAAATATAAAGTATTTGCTGATATCATCAAATCATTTGATAATATCAGCAAATCAATTGCTGATATCATCAAATCATTTGATTTGCTGATATCAACAAATAAAGCGTATTTGCTGATATCATCAATTGATTTGCTGATATCAGCAAATCAATTAATGATTTGGTGATATCATTAAATATTTGATGATATCATCAAATATTTGATGATATCAGCAAATATTTGATGATACCAGTAAATCATTTGATGATATCAGCAAATATTTGATGATATCACCAAATACTGAATAAAAAGTAAAACGGCTTGCCATACTGCCGCTCGAAATGGGAATCAAAAATTATAATGAAATTGTTAACGCCAAAACACGATTCCAAAAATATCAGGAATAATAAGCAGATAATTCAGTAGAACAAGTTTAGCAGGCTCAAATATTTAAAGTTTTCAGATTCACTATTACATTGCTGATGCTGACTGAGAACTCTGAAGAGTAAAAGAGACGACATTTTGTGTTCCCATTGCTGAATACAGCATGACAAAGTCCTCTGCTTAACGTTTATTTAAAACTATGTGTGGAACATCCTCGCTACCATGATCTCCCTTTTCCATTTCTCTTATGTCATCGGGGAATCTGTTAAACGGCTAACCCATTTATGGCGCTGCGTAATGTGTCAGCCAATCAAGTGGTTCGCTTAGCTCTGTTCAAATCCAAGGTCAAATGGGTCAGCCACTTAAGTCAATACGTGTCACTCGGCATCTCAGTCAATCAGAAGCGCGTGTGTCATACGGCCATTCCATATTTGGCGGGAGTTAAATTTAAATGAAGACAAGCTCGTCTCATTAATATGTATTTTTTTTTGTGCAGGCTCTCGACAGAAATAGCATGTGCACTTGACTGGTTGACCAAGGTCGGTACAAAGTAGACCATGGTGTTCGCGATGATGGTTTGGAACTGAAACTTATCAACCGATGCCTGAATGCCGGAGAAGTGCTCCTGCGAAAATTCGTTGTGGTGTAGTTCCTCTACGCTTAGAGACGGGTGAACATAAAAAAATCCAGTAAATGAGAGAGTTTGTTTTTTGTATGTGATGGTCAGATGAAGTCAGCGAAACACGTTCTACTCTGTTTCCCACTGCATTATATCAGGTTATCAGAGCCCTGGATGAAGCTCAACGTGTGAATCCAGACATCTTTTATTTGTGAGATGCTATTGTGTTTATTTTTATACTGCACAACCCAGAAATGGTCCAATATAGTACCAACAGCTGCCGGGATATTTTATATAGACGCCCAAAGTTTATATATCAGGATTGCTCTAGGTTTTATATAAGCTCTCGTTTCTCTATGTAGAGTGGCTCGCGTAAATATTGTTAGCTATCTCATATGTAAAGTAATTTATTACATTTGGTGAGATTTAATGAAACGTTTATTTGTTAAGTTCTATGCCATCTGGTCTCCGGAACGGAGAACAATCGGCACCGGTCCGAGCTACCGTCAACTAAAAGGCATATTCATTCCGCTGTACACCGACGAAATTGTTAATGAAATCATATTGCCGCCTACTGTATCGATTAATGTGAGTAAGTTGTACAATTGAAAAAGTATATACATGTACCTTCCGTCTCTTGTGAATCTTATAACATGTTAGCTCTACAACAAGGACAAGCACAGAAAGCATGGTTCCAGCCGCCATCACGATGAAAATCCCAGCCACAGTTTCGAATGTGAGACCATCGTTCTCATCTTTGTTCTCACACGGTTTTCCACCAGTGCTCCACCATTGCTCCTTAAGGTCATCAAGTTTTCTCTCTTGTTGTAGTTCCAAAATTCTGTGGAGAGATAAATTCAATTTCTCCACTTAAACCCTAGACATGGATGGCTGATTTGGCGAATTACAACAAACCGACACATTCACGTTATTCTTAAACAGCCTATAAATATGAATTATTTGTACGGAAAGGATGGTTGAACATTTCTATTTGCCTTTTTAATTAGCTAACACTCGCAAGGACGTAAATAGGGAATATCTCGACCATCGACCTAATACAGTTTGAGAGTACTGTTGGGAGGCTTGCCATCTGGCAGACCAACTTTCATTGATATGTAAGTTGCAAACACAAATACTTAAAGGTTTCTTTCGTATTTTTGTAATGCAATCGCAATTTGGTCACACAAAACTTACGTGTTAGACATTTTCTTTGTGAGTGCTGAATTCTCCCTTAACGCAAATGCGTACGGTTTTGTGCTAAACTGTCCTCCAATCACCTCGAGATTACACCGCTTGGATAGCTCGTACTTTATCATGGGAGAATCATGGAAAAATGCGAACTCTTCTCTCAATACTTTCTCCATCCCTTGCTGCGAACTATTGAGGAACCCATTGGATTCCATGTTTTTCCAGATGTTCTGGTATTTGTCGCCGAGAGGATAATCCCACACTGCGTAATTGTTACCTTGTAAAGCGGACGACTTTATATCTCCGTAACTCATATCCTTCCAGAGGGTATAGAAATTCTTTTCAATTTCCGACATGCGGCGGAAGTACGTCTGTACTGTTGAGCCCTCTAAGGCTGAATATTTAATCTCGGACTGAGCGGCGAGATCGTCCAGAGATTCCACTGGGACATTCAGTCTGGAGAGGGTCAAGTGGGCGGCCAAGTTCGCCGTGTACGTGGACATCATGATGCTGCAGAAAAACCAGAATCCAGCCACAAGCATACGTGTCGACATCGGCTTTGGCGTACTTTCTGAACCTGGATTGTCAACAGGAAACAGAAACAGCAGATGTAATATCGGAAGGCAGCCATGGCACATTTTTCATTAAAGTCAAGGAAGCAAGGGGGAAAACACACACAAAACAATAAAGTATTGCTAACATTTATCTCAGCCTTTTTTTTATCAAATTGTTTTTTCAAGCCTGATCACACAAAGTTGAGTCTTGCTTTGTGGCTTGCTGTATTACACGAATATGGTATTTCGATATAATGTTGTTATATCGAGGGAGCATGCCTACTAAATGTGAGATCTGGTCGAATATCTAAATGAGAAGTCTTTCAGAATTTTTTTTTTAATATTTTTGACTCCCATTATTCTTGTGACAAAAGGTACTATTATTGATACAAATATACACCTGTGAGTATCCGATATAATAAGATTCCGATGCTACTCGGGGATATAACCGTACTACAATTCACGATAATATAAGCGATCTGTACGCAGCAGAGAAATCAATACATAGACCACGCATTCATTACCCTATTACTGCAGATCATTATATTGACAAACCCAGAATCTATGGCCAGGTGACAGACATCTGGTATTGTTAATGCCAGTGTTACAAAGATTCATAGCAGTAGGACGATATACTATGATTCTGTCCAAATATACATAATGCTGTATACCACCATATCTATCTAACATTGAGCCAAGCTATTAAGCGGGGTTTAAAAATATTTAAAAACATTTCATGTTTTATGTTATTGCTCAAACGGCCTACAATATACAAACGCCTTGTCCGTCGTTCAATATTCAGCTGTCGTCCATTAAAGACTTAATTCATATAACAGAATTAGCATCAAATTAAAAAAAAAAATCATAATATACATAAAAGCCGGCCAGTTTCCTACACGATAGAAGCGGTCAGCAGTTTTCAATGAAGCCGGCAAGAAATCATGATGTTCCAAAATTATCAAATCCGAATCGTTGATTAGTATTCTTTATCCATATGAGTTTCGTTGTACAATCGTAATCTACAGAATGATGTATCTCAGTCACGCTTTGTTCTTGCCTGTTCATATGAAGAGCATGAGGTTCGTAAGGTCAACTACCCCGGGTTAAACCGGATTAGATAGAAGTTATGAAACGTAACGCCATATATCTTGCACGCTAGGCTCGTATTTTGCTAACAGCATGCGATATGTATCGCCAAATTTGAGAACCTTTGAGTGAAGGCGCCTGGAGGTGTAGCCCTGTTTTATAAATTTCTGTAATAAAGTTTGTGCCGTTGATTAAAATCGTCACATTATATCTCTTCTACCATGTTGTCATGTACCAGTGTGATGCTGTCTAAACTTGTTTATAAATAACCAACATTCATTTAATAATATGGTTATGATAAGTGGAGGAAACTAAATTTAATAGACCTGTAATTCAAAAATGAACCCCATATTATTGATGACACGTATATGCTCATCCAAAAAACGGCCTTCAATTAAATAACGAAAGATTGGGAAACCTGTCAAACAGGGTTACACCACCAAATGCTTCCATTCAAAGTTTCTCAAATTTTGAGACAAATACCGTACACTGACGGCAAAATACGATTGTAGCGGGCAAGATCTCTGGCGTTACGTTTCCTAACGTGTGTCTAATTCCGTTTAACCCGGAGTTAGGGGCCGTTTGAGTATCATGTGTTTTACATCTCCATGGTTTTCAAATGAACAGACACAATCACAGCGTGACTGACATTCATACTCTATAAACGACTTGCATAAAAAACAATGGTCAATGATTAAGATTTTATGCATAGAACATCATCAAATGTTGTTGACCTCATTAAAAAACTGTTGACCGCTTCTCTCTAGTAAGTAACCATCTTTTTTCTTATTCTTATTTCATGCACATTTGGAATTGGCACTGACTGTCATACGAAATAGATCTTTCGTATATTGCCGCGGAAATTCTTTTATGAACGACGGTTGAATATTGAATGTCGGACGTGTTGCCTGCTATCCATAGGGGTGAAAATGCATATCACAAGACCAAACAAATGTCAAGTAATTATATTAAGCCAGAACTTTGCATATACATGTACCTGACATGGTAAATGATGTGATGACAAACCACCAGCTCTCCTTGAAGTCATAGACGGTTCCACCTGGCGAAGAATCCGAAGCGTTCCTTGTACTGAATGGGCTGAACCGTTCAAATACAAAGATCAAGATTGCCGTGGTGCAGAGTACAGCGGCCCAGCACAGCCAAACGTCCTGGGCGAATACAGCCGAGAAAGCGAACATATCTGGATCGCTGGCTAACTTCTTCATGACGATCTGGATGCCGGCAAAGTCGTAGTAGGGTGTGGTGAAGTCCACCACAGACTCTCGTTCAGCTGTTACTGATATAGGCCCGATGGCGATATCAGCTGTCTGTGATAAAAAAAATACAGAGAAAATAGAGATATATATTTTTATCACACGCACTCGGCTCAAACGGAGATTTGAGGGGGTTAAAAAATACTGCGGGTGTGGTTAACTTTACCATCAGCTTCTTTCCAGTTTGCCAATTCCAGGTGCACCAAAGTATGCATTGGATCGGACTGGGTTAGCCCAAATATTGTTAGAACTCAAGTCACTGAATAGGCCTACTTGGGTCTAGGTTTTATCAAAAAATAAACAATTCGCCTGGCCTTTATGTTGACGTCGGTGGGACATCGTTTAGTATTTTATAGTTCGTTTCATTTTCTTTCCAATTTACTTCACCCCCATCTGCACACCTGTTACACATATACATCAAAATAGAGATTGTCTGTCCAAGAATTCCGGTGAACTTTTGTAGGGGATGATTGATGTATAGCCAGTCAATAGGAGTTTGCAGATATACAATTTACCACTGGCTTGTTGAGACGACTCGGTTGTTGTATGTTTCAGAACGTTTGTTTTGATCAATCTAGCCGTGGTTATCTCACGAGAATATTTTCAATTAATGAACTTCAGACTGATGCAGTGGATTCTTTGTGTCAAAGAAAGTTAAGGTAAAGAGCACGAATTTATCAACTGCGCAGCTGACACTAAAGCCAATCTTCGCTATTTAAGATAGTGGTGAAACGTTTAGAACCAAATTTGAATGGAATATCATTATACTTACACCTTCTACCAGCTCTCCGACGAGTCCATTCCACTTGCCGTTCGACAGCAAAACCCCATATGTTTTGTCGGGTGCCTCAAAAATATCGTATTCTAGATTAAGTTTAGCCATAATTTCGTCCAGAACATCTATCGCGTATCCCGAGTAGCTACAGGAACCATTCTGTAGTATTTCCTTTATCACAAACGGAGGTTCCTGCAGAATATTTGCAGATAAAAAAAGTGACAATAAAGAATAAAGTTATTTTACACACAGTAATTGTGGCCACAATAAATTTCCAGACCATACATTATCTAAGGATATATAATGTATCTATTTTAATTCTTCCAATCATCCTCTATCTGCGACATATATTATTGGGTGCTTTCTTCTATGCACGTACGTGAATACCAACAAATTGCGGTTGTTTCATCAATGAAAAAAAGAGGACGTGTTTCATCTGAAGAAAGGTTTTTCAATATAAAGTCATCAATACATGCTTCCCAGATACGACAAGCAAACGTTGAATCTCATTATCTCTCTCTAAAAATCAGATTATGGACAAAGGAAGGAGTAATGTATGTTGGTTAATCTGCTAAGCGGTTGTTATTGATCGCTTATCCATCATGTATTCTATTACTCCTCAAACATATCGTCCCAGCGTGCTCAACATATCGCGCTTTTTTACTCGAACATGGATTATTCTTCAAATGGTCTCTGCTTACATGGAACGTTGTGACCCGTAACCTATATGCTTTGGCATCTACCATCCTACTTTTAGTGTACCAGTCAACCACGCCATCCGACCATCTGCCGACCTGTTAACAAATTAAAAGAAATTCTGCTGACCCGTCAACAAAAGTGGCTTTCCTATACATTTAAGCGTTGGATTTCCATCAATTTTAGTGTAATTTATCTTGCCGTAGTGTAAAGAAAAAAAAGCTCCCATGAATTTTTCGATCATATCAAATCTTATTTCTTTCAATTCGATGAAATTCGCGAAAAACGATGACATAGAGACATTTAAAAACAATGACTCACAACACTTGTATTGGTTTTATTTCCTTGGCAACCGACTTCATAAATATCTAATAGGACACGATGCTGCATGGTTCCATCGTCCAGCTCCAATACTCCGGAAGCCGTGTCAATCTGTTGAGGCAATATAGTACGGTTGGTTTGAGTAACGTGTGTATGGCATTTCATAAGCTTTAAAGTCGGGTACTGTAACCGTGATCTTTGAAGAAACGGATGTACACGGAACATTAACAGATGTGTTAGAGGCAATGTATTTCCTGGTCTTGTTAGAATACAGCTTGGCCCTGTAGGCGAGTCACTCAAAATTTCTTTGTGTTAAACCATGCGTTCATGGCCTTGGGGTCGATAACTAATTATTAGTTTTATGACATCAATATCAGACAGATAACAATAACTATATTAAATAATCTCTAAAATGTAGGTTTTCTGGTAACTATGAAAGAGAATAGCTGCCTTTGGAAATTCCTAAATGTTTGTGTACCTGCTTGTTTGACGTTTCGTTGTCTTTTCCATATCTGCCTGCTGGGTTGGAGGTAGAACTGTTCCAAATATGTAGCACTACGTGTAAGCTATCCCAGAGCTTGAGAGTGTCTTCCTATAGTTGCAAACACACGACCATTAAAACTGTATATAGCTATAGACAGTTAACATGGGATCGTCATCATCATAATCATCACAGCTGATAATGGCTTCACAGGGTTTACTGCTTGCCATGTATAGTATTATGGCTTCATACTGGTATTTCAAAACAGTCGTGAGCTTGCATGAGTTTGACTACATATACCAACCTTCATCTGGCAATAATATCACGGACTTCGTTTCCGTTTGGTTATGTGAACATCAGAAACACAATACAGTGATGTTAAGTAAGAACAAACACCGGCACAGCTTATTCTGTTACTTTAAAAAGCAGCGAAAGTTAGCTCAGTTCATCGAATTGATGTTTGAATCACTACAGACCATTGGGTTTCGGAAACTTAAAAAACAGGGCTATTCCACCAAGCGCCTACACTCAAAGTTTCTCAAATTTGGCGATACATATCGCATGCTGATAGCAAAATACGAACGTAGCGTGCAAGATCTATGGCGCTACGTTTCGTAACTTGTGTCTAATTCCGCTTAACCCGGGGCTAGGGGCCGTATGAACCCATGTACTTCAAGAACCTGATGGTACTCATATGAACAGTCACAATCAAAGCGTGACTGAGATACATCATTCTTTAGATGACGACTTTACAACGAATATTATGGATTAAGAATACTGATCAGCGATACGGATTTGATATTTTTGGAACATCATGATGTCTTGCCGGCATCATTGAAAACTGTTGACCGCTTCTCTCTTGCAGGAAACAAGCCTATGTTTATGTATACTATGATTGTCTTTTTGAATTTGGTGCTAATACTGTTATGTGAAATATGGAATAGGTCTTTGGATTATGGACGCGGATATTCTCTAATGGACGACGGCTGGATTATGAATGACGGACTTGACGCTTGTAATTTCTTCTCCTTGTGATAACAAAAAATCAATATAAAATTACATTGAATGGAAGAAGATATATTAGCTCACCTTTGATACTTTGGATCTGACTTCCGATGAAAGTTCTTGGTAGAGAGAAGAGTTGGTCCAAGGGTGACTCAGATAAATGATCGAGTCTAGTTGACAAGGTGGACAATCTAGCTCTGTCCAGTCGGTGGTGATGACAACCCAGTTCACAGATGCCAGCAAAGAATCCAGTCCACAAGCCTAGAATTCATACGATGAAACCCAATGTTAATTCTAGATAACCATGTAATGGTATCCATAAAATACTTAAACGGACCATTTTGTAAGAATTGCAGCTATGAGGTATTGTCATGAATACATGTAGTGGTAGTTAGGGACAAGTTCGTCATTTGGTATCACGATACTATAACGGTCGGGTATGTTGATATTTTCTATAAAAGTTGGTATCATAAAAGTGTTATTTATATTAATAGCTCGTTGAATGAAAATGGGGCGTTTATAACGTTTAAGCAGTCCGGGACTTGTATGAAAATAGATACAACCTACCTACAGTTCGTTAGATTTGCCAAACCTGCCAAGAGTTATTTATGTACATGTATTCACAAAGAATTAATTAGGTTATTGTACCTCTTGAAGCCCTATCCTATTTCGTTATCAACAAAGAAAAAACACCAGGTGATGTAAGCCCTTCGATATCATGATGGTTACTCAGAAAAAAACCCTACTGCGAAGCTAAATGAGAGAAAAGTAT
Organism: Hanleya hanleyi; assembly: GCA_036873755.1. Taxonomy (NCBI): domain Eukaryota; kingdom Metazoa; phylum Mollusca; class Polyplacophora; order Lepidopleurida; family Hanleyidae; genus Hanleya; species Hanleya hanleyi. The sequence goes on from JAVTVY010023461.1 coordinate 86,011, forward strand.
TGTGGTGTCTGGAACTAATTGGACAAACATACAGGAAATAGCCTTCACCTGTACAAAGAGACGTATTTGCTGTGGCTGCAATATAGACTGGTGAATCAAATTCTCTGTACAAATTCTTTCTTAAGGATGTCCGCTGGTGGTTATTGGATTTGGCAGCCATTTTGCCTGTTTTTCCTATTGGATTATCTCCCTTTCCTAGGTTAAGCGATAGGGATTTCCTTTAAAAGCCTTCTATTCGAGAATTTTGCACACCAACATCCATCCAATTTGATAAATTTTGATAGACATTGTGATTATCTGCAATATTATTTATATGATTTTGTCATGAATATGCTTCAAAACTAGGGCTATTCCCTATGATTTCTGGGTTATAAAATTGAGCATGGGTCAGTCCACTTAAAGTTGCTTGCAGCTAAAAAATGCACACCAACCTATATTTTTTGTTGTTGTATTTTTCTCATATTACACAGTTATGAATACAACAACACACATTATTCAAAAAGTTAATTACTTTGATTCACTACCAGCAGACATCCTTAAAATAATAAAAATGAAATAATCAGATTCAGGTAATTCAGGAAACTGAAACTTTAGAGTACTTTTTCTATTCTTGTGCGGTTACCAATTTTTGGGTCTAATTAGCTGATTGGTTTAATAGCTTCCTATAGCTACTACCCTGCTGTTTTCACTATTACCAGTAGGTTCATACTATTTGGAGACATCCATGGAACAGACAACTGTTATGTTCTTTTGTTGGTGAAAAGTCATATACACATGTATTCTTGTGAACGGAAACAAAAGCACCATAATATTATAGCCTTTAAATGACTACTACGTAATTACTATGAAGCAGAAAGGTGGCATATTATATTGATAGCAATTATGAAAGTTTTGATGATAGATGGAAATTGTATAAGGCAGTCTTACAACAAAAATAATTGTGGTATATAAACTATATTCTGTTATACCACGAGCAGTTAACAACATAAATATATGTGTCAAACATGTACTATGCTCATCAAGCTGTACATACTGTCTCGGCCACAATGGTTAGTGCACTGGTAAAAAATCGAAACTTTGACAGAACAGCGTGTTTCTGGCGAATCAGACTGGTTCTTCAGTATTTGTTTCGATTGTACACGAATCTCCAAATGATTACCTGTTTTAGTGATCTTTGGTCGACAATCTACCTGTATTGGAATTCAAATAGTGCGGCATTTCGGGTGAACTATTATTAATGTATGCAAATTCCTGGAAACGTCAATGAGGTTGAAAAGCGATTTCCTTTCCAAAATACTTTCAATGGATATCTTTTTGAATTTAAGAAATGCTTGCAAACTCATTGTAGTCGGTCGATATCCATTGGTATGCTGGTTATCCACGTTAAACGTCACTTATTAAACGCTATGGTATGCTACTCGCAAGGTTTTGTTGCATAGAAATCGGGATACTGTAAATTTTCCAATCGCTTCAAGTGTATCGTGTGAACACACCTTGCCGGAAATAGACGATACATCGCCGCCTACAAGTGTTCCATGACCTTGAAATCTAAGGAGCTTGGATGATGGGCTATATTTTTTTATATAACAGATTAAAGGATCTTCCCCAACATGCAACTCTGACTTACTGGTGCATTAATTTTCTATCTGACATACTAGTCCTCAATCGTTGCCCTAACGCAAAAATTCATGTTCCTCCCGTATGTATTCCTGAAACGCACCCTAGTGGCATTTTATTGAGAGGCAAGATGAGATTACTAGAAGAACTGTATTGCGATCGGCAATTTGAATCAGCCAACTGTTATGGCAACTGTATTTCGCGTTTGCTGACGACACTTGGCCTTCATGACACAATACGTTGAGCTTAAACCGCCACAGCTCACTTTCGATGAGAAAACCGGACCTCGATAACAACAATATGCTGAAACCACCGACCAGCTGCCAGAGAATGTCAATACGGGACAGATACGAAAGATCGACGGCGAAGTTTTTGGGTTACATTTGACTTAAATACAAGTCGTCTGTGCTCTCATACTGTTTTCATCAGGATATGTGGCGTTGTTATTCTGCCCGGAGACATTTTGGTGAAAAAACTAATTTTGAGTTCTGAACCCAGCCTCCGAAATCCCGTGATTCAAACACCAGAGACACATATCCGAGTAACCTGACCATATATTTATGTTAAGGGGTTTTCACACAATTCTCCAAAAGCAATTTGAAGCTGCTTTTGTGACAGAATGAGACATATTTTTAAATGTATGTGTCAGAAAGACAGCATACAAAGGAGCACTAAATTACCGAGATGTGGCCGCACACAGTTTTTAATTACATACGGTTACCTGTGTCACTTTCTCAGGCGGAAAAATTGCTTTTAATTCGCATTGCTGTTGCCAGGGAATTGCATAGTTTAAGGATAATTCATCTGTAATGGTACACTATTCGAATTCCAGTACAGGTAGATTGTCGAGCAAAGCTCTTGTGAACAGGTAATCCTTTATAGCTTCACAAACCGTCAAATGAAATACTCAAGAGTCAGTCGGATATGTCAGAATACACTGTTGCACCAACCATTGTGGCCGAGACTGTACACTTATTTGCTCTATTATTTAACCTGAATAAAACATATATTTAGAACGTTCGACTGCTTCGTTGCGGATGATTTCACGTTGAACCTATGTAGTCGGGAGTGATCCTGGGTGCTGCTTCATACTGTTTGGGGAGTAGATTTATGATGTTCATTGGAAAAGTGATAACGCATATTGTTTTGCAAAAGGGGTTGTCCGCAATGTCCACCAGGGTTCTAAAGATTATGGTTTCGGCTAAGCATCGCTGAGCTTGTAGCCTCATGCAACTCAAGGAAAAGTATCTTTCAGTGTGACACACCAAGATATAAGTTGTGTTGGTTTTATGATTCAATTTGCTAAAACGATTAATTTCAAATATATAATAATAAACAAGGCATGATCTGGAAACTATACATTGTTAATAAAATATATTTACAAAATTCAGCATTAAGTAATGATTGTACATAATCTAAAGTATCTTTACGTAGTGCCCTCTAAACGTCAATCTAATCTGATATTGTAGTGTGATTTGTACTTATTTCATAAAATATGAACGACATTTAATAGCCACGAGCGTAACAGGTAAATGATCTGTACATAACATTATTTTCTTTTTATCTATATTTCTTTATCCCATTAGCGTGCCTTTAGCGAAAGTGTACATTCTTCTTAATTTTATTGGGGGGGATTTGGTTTACTGTCACACTCAAGTTTGTTTCAACACATTTGCTATATGTGTTCATTAATGTTGTTGTATAAGACCTGTAAAGTTGGCCCTGAGCCTATTGGATTAAATAAAATTAAATAAAATATTAAAGTTAAAATATCAAAACATTAATTGTCAGTATGCCAGAGCAAGCGAGAATCCTTCTTAGGAGCGATCAAACATCTCTAGGAATTTAACAGTTAGGCAATAATAGAGGTACTGAGATATTGAATTATCAAGCCTAATGTTCTGGGGTTTTTTAGAATGAAATTGAAATTTTGTTTCATTTAACTTTTAGTTTAGTTCTTGGGACAAAATTGTGGGGTTTTTTTTCTCTTCAGTTATTTCAACTTGAATGACATATTTTCTAGTTTTATGAAAATTAACAATGGTAATTCTCTCTTGTTTTCTCTCTTGTATTCTCAACGGAATCAAGTTGATACAAGTCTGTGTGTGGTTATTCCTAGGTAGATCCACGAATGACCCAACCTATTTTGAAGTGTCTTCTCAAGTGCCAACTCTCAATCTCTTGAATGGTCTGCCCCTCCAAACTAGACTTCTATTAGTAAAATTATAACTGCCGATGTTCTATCAAGTATAAATGATTATAATCTCAACAGATTAACGTGAATATTGTGTAGTTCCATCAATCAACCAAATGCTTTCACCAAATTAACAGGGATTATATAGCTAATTCGAATGCTTTTAGTGTAAATGTGTTGTGAATCGCTTGCTTGAGTAGCAAAGCAAAACGAGTAGGAATAGAAGTGGGGAAATAAATCGGGATGATATGTCAGCATTTTGCCAGATCGATAATGATAACGAACAATATTTGACAATATGGAATGAAGTAAGCATTTTTCACACTGTTAAGCTCAAACAGTTGTGAACTTAAACAAATTACTTACCGTTATAATTCCTTTCAGCGGTATACATGTGGCATTGTCAATAATAGTCAGATTAGGGCAAGATTTGCTGATTTGTAGGGATTTCTGTATCTTCAATGAATAAAGGAATCCCTACAAATCAGCAAATCTTGCCCTGATCTGACTATTATAGACAATGCTAAATTCGACTCACAACTAAAGATAAAGGAATTCCTACAAATCAGTATACATGTGCATGTATGATTATCGCAAATGGTATATTTTCAGTTACCGAATGAATTTCGTATGTCAAGTAATTCGATGATTGTGCCTCTAGACTTATACTATGCGCTTTCTTTTCCATAGATATATCACTTTGGAAGAAAACTAAAACATTCGTTGAACACGACGGCGACCAGCCAGATTTCAGTTTTCACGACTATACCCTTATTGATATATTGTTTCAGTATATAAACTTCCGCTTATGCCGGTGCTAGGGACCGTGTGGTCATATCATCCAAGTTGCCACATGAACAGGTACAATAAAAGCGTACCTGAGATACAACACATATCACGAATCGTTAGATTCTTGGTATGCGCTTTAGAATAGGTTAACCATAAGACTATTCTGTGAAGTCATGTGACGCAGTCAGTATGTCGGCACCTCTTCCCACTTCCCTTATATGTGTTGTAATTCAGTACCAAGCTGTCATTCATAAAGAGACCGTAACAAAGAGATAAAGCTAGCACTAAAGTCCATCAGACATACAAAGAATAATACAATATATATATATTTAACTGTTATTTATCTATATATATATATATATAACAATATCCATTTTAAAGTATCATACATATAGTCTTGCCAGTCAAGTATAAATGTTTCCTTCTCGTAGGCAGCATACGTTTGCTCTCTGTGATTTTCCGTACACATTCTGAATTTATACGTTAAATCCTTTCTTAAAAATTCTCCACCGTTATGGTTTGGGGGGGGGGGGCAGAACTACCACGGTATTTTTAGATTTTTTATTTGTGTAATTTCTTCGCAAACCTGCATGATAAATTAGTAAATTAAATAGATTTTTTCCATTTTTCCTCGCGAAAAATAATGACTTTTAAAGCAAAATGACGAAAACATCACCGCCATTTTTTATTTGCACATGATTCTCTGCTCGGGGGTATGCAAATAGGCCAAAAAAAAGTCAGGGAATTTCAGTTTTCATTTTTTTGTCGTTCCGGAGATAGGGTAGATAGTTTGTTAGGGGCCCCACAGGCAAGGTACGGTTAATCCATGGATAGCCTAAAATTAATAATGTTCTTTTAAATAACCTGTTTATTCCAAAAGAATGTTCAGTTGCCAAACCCGTAATTCACAGTAACAGTTTCAATTTACGACTTTTCAATTGCGGATTAGCATAGAGAATCCATGACATTTACATTATGGTGGTGTATCGACCAAACATATTAGAAGGATCACATTACAAGCCAAACCGAATACAAACACAGGGTAAATTTGAAATCAATAATGTCCATTCTATTCTCATTCTTAATTTACCTGTTTCCGGAAGGTCGTAGGTATTCACCGCAAACTTACCGTTTGTAGAACGTATTTGCTTTGTTCGCTGGTGCCAATAACGATTGTAGCCAGATTGGTGCTTTCTTTCACAAGCCGCCGCAGGACTAAGTCGATTAATGTGCCGTTATACAGCGGAATCATTGTCAGTGCAGAGCCGTTCAATATGGCTGCAGTCCCACCCTCAATTATCTCTGAATAAACGACATATCAGGCAAGATGATCACATTGAAATAATCACATATTTCAATACATCATCGCCAATAGTTTGGTCTGATCATGTCTGGAGAACATATTCATATAACTAGAATAACCATCTTTTAAAAAAAATATGGAGCATTTTCTTTTACAAAAGGCCAAACGAGTTCAAAAAGACTGATCTACATTCAGAAAATTTGCCATTTTCTAACTGCAGAACTCTTTTGATTGGAATGTGATTTAGAGTAGGGCAAAATGGTAGGATTTACGCAAGAAGCGTCGGTAAAATCTGTTACAGCCAGTGAGAAAACTATCGTACTTCCAAATAAATGTTAAAAGAAAGGGTTATTTCATACATGTACATGTGAATTGTACAATCCGAAAGATCATACCAGTAGTATATGTTCTTGCACTTGAATTTCTGTCCTATCATAGTGGACACGATGCGACTAAAGCTGCACAAAAGAATTTCGTATTTATTGAAGCAATTTTGTTTGACGTGTGATTGATACCAAGAAATTATCCACCATATTGTATGCCTGTGTAATAATGGACTCGAAATATGGTCACTGGAAATACGAATTGTAGCAGATAGAACATGATCTTTTCATTAAGCAAAGTAACTGGTTACTGGCAGTAATAACGATAAAATATTACCATGTTTCTCATCTAGTATAATAGCCAAATGATTCAAGCTGATGCGTTGAGATCGGAGTATATCCACTGCCGCTTCTAAAAGCTTTAAAGGTGATGGGGTAATGGATGGGATATCAGGACCGCAGAAAGGGAAAGCGATGTATACTGGTGTTGACAATTCTGGGGCGTCTGCTAAAAAGCAGTCGCTAGTCAAATCTAGCACAGCCGTCCAGTTTCCGTTGAGTATGGAATTGTCTAAAATAAAAAAAAGCGTTTAAACACTGGTTTGAATAAAATGGAATTTTACATAAACCCTGTGATTATTCGAAATTTGTGAAATCTAATTTTCTTCACAGGGCAATTTTATATACCAATCTTTTACAATTAACCCGGAATTTTTGTTTACGGATATTCCTGGTGCACTGACCATCCGTTCTCAGAAATAACTTCCATAAAACAAAGAATGTTATTAAAGTGTTTTACATTTACAAACTTCCAGCAAATTGAGCTTTAACGTTGATTAGGTATCAATTTATCTAAGTTGTCCAAAGACAGTTTGGAATTTTCAATATTTTCTCAACATATGCAACCTACTCTTATATCGCAGTATATAGCTGAAATATTTCTAAATACGACGTTAAATTTAATTCTCTCTCTCTAATAGCAGGCGTTAGATACGATATTCAATATTCAGCCGTCAATATTCAGCTGTCATTCGCATGCGCGAAGAGCCAATAATAGTTTGCATTCACTTTCACATTGAACAGCCCATTTATCTCTAGACAGATGAATACTTAAGTGATTCAAAAAAAATAAACAAAATGTCTTTTTCGCTTGTTTTGTCATGAACTTGCCTCGTGCTTGCAGTTTCGCTTGGATGACTGTGCGCATTGGTCGTTTTTGTCCATTACGCGAAAGCATCATATTATTATATTAGAGATAAAACGTCAAAGCTGTGTCAATAACAAGGTACAATGCCTTTGTAGAGAGCTTTTCTCCAAATAAATGCGAACGATAATTGAATACCAATGTCTAATAAGAATCGAATGGCCACATGAGTCAATACATTACAGTGGAATCAAGAAAATACATACGTAGAGCCAGAAAAACGATGTTTGACTGATTTAACCAGATCGTATTGTAGCTTGGGGATAAGTCAGGGTTCTCATCGGCAAAGATGCGGAAGACGGTTTGAAACAATTTTTCAATCAGTAGCTCGTCTCCTACCGTCGAGTCGCTCGCTACCACTGTCAAAATATAGAATAAATAAATCACTTGTACATCGTATATTTAATATTTTCCTATTATGTATTATTTTCTTGAGAAGAAAATACCCCTAATTCGTTGTGTTTAATATACTTACTGAGCAATATTGAAAGCACAACATTATTCTGATATCAAAGTATGTTGCTTCCTACTTTATTTTATTTTAGGCATATAGATTGTTAACACGAATAACTCCGTTTACTTACGAATTTCAAAATCGTTCCTTGCCCGAGCAGCTACGAAGAATCCCAGCATAAGCAAAACACAGAAGCCTGCAACGTTCATCATGACGCTTCATTGCTACACTATAAAAATAACAAAAATAACTCAAAAATACTTCATTCATTATTCTATTGCATCAGTTGTATTTATTGTTGTGTAGAAGAATAGTATTTCTGCAGATAGTCTAATTTTGGTCAGGGGTCTTTGGTTTAACGCAACTGTTGCGTGGCATGTTACATGCGGCTCAGATAGTTTGATTTCCACTGCCGGTATTTCAAATTGTCTATTTGGATCAAGTGTCGGTTCAGATTGAAGTAATAACTGTGACGACAAAATACTTGATGACGTGCTTATGGTCGATTTGCACAATACCTAGGGGGCCGGGACATCAGTTTGATGAAAAACTCAAAAGTCGTGCTGTAAAAGGTTGTTGGTCCTGGGTGGTTTCTATATATACGTGGTAACAAAATGTAGGTGGACAACCCTGTCAACTAGCTACTGGGAAGCGTTTACTATAGCTCAGAATGTGATGGAGTCATAATTACTCCATTTTTCTTTTTTATTTCGCCACACCCCCAGCAAAAGTGAAACCACAACACCGAAACAAAACGTTATCACAAAATGTGATAATTTAAAACATTCAGGCCTAATTGCTTGTTCCTGTTTGATAATGTTCAGCCTGTTAATAGCTAAGAGTGAACAAAAACCTTATTTAATCCAATATGGCGTCCACGCTGTGTCATCTTTTGTCATTCAGTTAGGTGCACTTTTCTAGCCCCATGATGAAAGAAAATTTTATTCTACAGATGCGTATTCTAAATTCATAAACTCTTATGACTTCTAAATTATGACGAGAAGAGTAAATTACAACACATATAAGGGAAGTGGGAAGAGGTGCCGACATACTGACAGACCCACATGACTTCACAGTATAGTCTTCCGGTTAACCTATTCTAAAGCACATACCAAGAATCTAATGATTCGGGATATGTGTTGTATCTCAGGTACGCTTTTTTTGTACCTGTTCATGTAGCAACTTGAATGATATGACCACACGGCCCCTAGCACCGGTATAAGCGATATTAGATACAAATCTAGAGCTATGATGGAAATGCTCGGACAACTCGTATATCGGTAATTGGTGAGCTGTTTGGCTGTGACAACTCGTACACTGGGGATTGGTGAGCTGTATCGTCGTCAGATTAAAATGACGGCATTTAACACAAAAGATTATTATGTAAGGCCCGATCTTGACACGGCATCAACTTCCCACAAATGCCAACATATATCAAAGTCTTTATTACAAAGTATAGTTCGTGCAGGACAGCATAATTATAACTAATATTCACTGA